>JAEIFV010000001.1:4200000-4364940 GCA_018904265.1 Lordiphosa collinella
GACAAAGAGTAAGAATAAGACAAATGTTATCTGAGCGCTTACTTCCAGCAAAAAGGGTGGATCTTTACCATCGGGATCGTTAATCAGCAATGACAAATCCTGCTCACCAATCATCATGACCAGCACCGTTATGAAACCCATAAACGGATTGGCAAATGATGAAGACGAGGGAAATATAACGCAAAAGCTAATGGTAAAACCTATCAACATACACGAATAGGCCATAAAGAGTTTGGCAAATTCACCCTGCACTCTGGTATACATGGCCACATACACATCGAATACCGGAAGTTGACCAATCATCAACATTAAATTGGTCCAACCCAAGAGTACGGCGAAGGCGCCTATATGATTCTGAAATGTGTACGTCTTATTCGTATAAATGTACGAAATGACAAAGACACTCGTGATCACAAACCATTCCATAATATTCTCCACTTGAGTCACATAATGTCGAAATGAGGAATAGCCCGTTATGCCATACAACTTTCGGAATATCTCCACTATGGTTATGGCCACCAAAACCCACCATTGCATTTCCATTACAAACGGATTGTTACGCAGCATATCACCCAAGATGGATTGCTTCTGACATAATTCTTGTGCCTGTATGGTGGTATTGTCATCCTTGCTACCATTGTAGCAATTATGGGCTAGTGCCGTCAGCACGTATAGCGTAAGGAAGAGTACAAAACTAAAGCAAAAGATCAAACGTCCTATATAATATTTACGTATTTTGCCCCATTTGATGTACAAAAAGGAGGAGCAGAGAGGATGCTCTAGAATCTCCTTTTGCCCCTCATCGACAAAGGTATTCAGATAGCTTATCTCTCGCGGATGACAATGTTGAAGTAATTGACGGAAATCCAGTTCCAGTTCGACCTCGCGATTGACGGGATCCTGCAAAGTATAATAGGGAAATCGATTAGTGGAGAAATAGCTGAAGATATGCAAGGAATTGGTCGTTGAAAAACCAATTATACCAAAGATCATAAAAAAGTTAGACGCCATTAGTTGGCTACTAAATTCAAGAATATTTAAAAGCTTCAGATCTAAAATTAAAATTTAAGTTTTATTGTATGAATTGTCCTTCACAGATCCATTTGGGCCCCTTCAAACTCATTATCATTAGGTAACTCTACCAATCTGCTTGCCCAAATCTCTGAATCTAAATCCATGAAGTTCAGGGATTTTTGGGCTTTATAAAACGATGGTCAAAAGAATTTTTGGAGCCCTATACCACAAAACTTTCTTTATGTCTCTCTCATATCCTTGTTTGTGTATTTGGTCACATCAGAATTGTATATTGCTTTCCACATAGCTATGTTAAGAACACAATAAGAGTTGATGACAATAAGAGTGTGACCGTTTGATTTTAGTTAGCTTTTTTCAGTTTTTGGGCACACTGCCATTTTTAAAACCTTGCGAGGGTATATTAAAATTGTCCAGATGTTTGTAACGCTTAGAAAGAAGCATTTCCGCCCACATAAAGTATATAGATTCTTGTTCAGCATGTCGAGCTAAGTTGATTTAGCCCTGTGTCCGTCTGTCCGTTTGTTTTTATGCTATATCCTCCGTCAGTCTTAAGGCTGTCTTAACCAAACTTTGCACGAAGTCTTTTAGTACAAATACTCTGCATATTTGTAGGAACCGGACGGATCGGATGACTATAGCATATAGTTTGTTTGAAAAGTATCATTTCTTTATTTTGTATGTCTATATTAATTTCATATATTTGTTTCAAACACTTTCACACAATTCCACAAGGTTTTTTAAAATCGGCATATATTTAAGCTGCAAGGGTATATAAGCTTCGGCCGAGCCGAAGTAAGCTTCCCACTATTTTAATTTTATGAAGATTTGGTATTTTTGAGATATGGAATTAATTCCGATCCGACGACTTTAAAAAAATGCTCGTTTCTTCCGAATCCCTATCAAAGATTACCCACCTTAGCAAAGATAATCCCACTTACCTGTGAATGATGTAATGTGATGGCTGCATCCAATTTCTGTCTTATCATTGCCACCGAAGCTGGCGTTTTTCGTGTAATGACATTCAAAGCCGAGGTGCCCTTCTTCGATTTGGTGGTAACATCAGCACCATGAAATATTAACATTTCGACGCACTGCACCAAACCATCTAGTGCAGCTAAATGGAGTGCAGTAAAACCATAAATATCCTTGTGATTGACATTGGCACCCCATTGTATAAGTGTCTCCATTATATCATAGGCATTCTCAGATTTCCCCACGGCCGCATGCAAAGGAGTACGATGATCAAAGTCCTCGGCATTTGGATCTGCATTGCCATTCCTTAGCAAAGACTCCACACACTCCAAACTCGAGGTACGCGCCGCCAAATGCAATGGAGTAAAACCACGATGATTCTTCAGTTTGGCATCAGCTCCCTTGGACAATAAAAGATCTACACACTCGACATTCCCCTCATCTGCGGCCAGATGTAAGGCTGTAGATTCCTTTTCACGTATACAAATGCGAACATTGGCATCGGCATTTGAAGCATTGAGTAAAGCCTCCAGGCACTGAAGATTTCCCAAATCTGCGGCCAAATGAATGGCATTTGTGCCATTTGGCTTAAGGGAATTCACATCTGCTCCCTCGCTGATGAACAGCTGGAGACATTCCAAGGCATTGGAACGTACAGCGCAATGCAGGAGACTTTCCTCACAGTTGGGTTTGTTCGTATCCTTGGTTATATCGGCGCCATTATTGATCAGAAACTTGGCCGCCTCTGCGGCATTTCCAAAGGCGGCACAGTGAAGTGCAGTATAACACTTTGACTGCAGATTAACATTCATTCCCTTGGCCACCAGTAAACCCAGTGTGGCCAGACATCCACTAAACGCACCCAAATGCAAAGCCGATATGCCATTTTGGTCACAAAAGTGCAGCTCGGCCCCAGCTTCCAGCAGACTCTCTATCAAATCCCAACGCTTCAAGAATGCTGCCCACAAATAACTTAGATTCTTTTCCAGCTTGGAGGCTGATTCAAAATGAGTTTTCGTACTCTCAGACACCACATTGCCCTGTTCGATGTCCTCAAAGTAGCGCACACGCCCGGCGGCACTCTTCATCTGATCGATGAGGCTAATCCGCAATGTATCATTGCATATCTGTACGCTAAGCTCACTTGTAGGCTCCTCAAAGCTATCATACATGCTCGGCGCACTCTCCGCCGGCGGTGAGGGTCCACACTCCATGTATTCGAATTCACCAGCTGTCGGATACTGGGCTTCGATCATGGCGTCAGTATTGTTGCGCCATCGCACCATCAGATTGGGTGGAATCGATTTGAAACTGTTTTCATCGGACGGAAATAAATATAAAGAAAGATTAGAATTAGTGCCAGAGCCAATGGATAATTGATTGTGCTAAATATCTTTAATTTTAAAATATTTTCAGTAGTTTAATAAGAAGTCACAAGTTTGTTTTAAATGAGTCTGAGTCTAAAAAGTTAAATTCGAAATTAAAAAGTATCCATTTAGAAGCTGTCGAATTTCAACTCAAAACGCGAATCATTAAGTCCCCATTTACCAAATGGGGTCCCATTTATATAATATCCATAAAAAATATATATTCTTGATCAGCATCAACAGCCGGGTCGATATAGGCATGTCCGTCCGTCTGTCCGTATGAACGCACAAATCTCAGAGATGGTAAGATATAGAGGTTCGACGTGTATGGGACAAAAACTTCTAATACTTGCAGGCAGATCAACTTTATTTTAAATTTTTGCCACGCCCCCGCAATTTAGAAAAAACGTCATATCTCCGTCAGTTTTATAGGTAAAAGGCTCGAACCTTCTGGACATATTTTGAAATCAAGATTATTTATCTATCCGCCAAGGAATGGTAAAGATCGGATGAACGATAGTCGAGTTATAAGGAAAAATAATGGGCAGCACCGGTTGCAACGGTAATGGACAGCACTTCACAGGTACAGAGTATGTTATATTCGGCATTGACCTTCTTTCTTGTTGATTGTTTTAAATTTAATAAGTTTTTCAAATTCATAGGCGAAACAAGATGAAATGCAGGCCTACTAGATTATCATGTGTCGAGCAGTGTAAAGAAAGCCTAAAAGCAGTTGGAGATATTTATACCCTGTTCCCATAAAAAATGGGAAAAGCGGGATCATGAAGTTGTGCAAAAGTATGTAACAGGTAGAAGGAAGCGTTTGCGAACCTATAAAGTATTTATATTTTTGATCAGCATCGACAGCCGTCGATTTAGCCATGTCCGTCAGTGCGTCCGTCCGTCCGTCTGCCCGTATGAACGCGTCGATCTCAGAGACTATAAGAGATAGAGCCACACATTTTTGCATGTAGGTAGGTGTATACCAGATCCAAATCGAGTTTGTTTCAGAGCCACAATTTTTAAGTTAGACCTATATAAAGTAAGGCCCAATATCTATCTTTTAAAAAAATTACAATAAGATCAAACAAAGAACAACGAAGTTATACACGAATCAATGTTGCTTGTTGGAGAGAGGGTGGTCTTGCGCTGTCAGTTACCGCTTGCGCGCGTGCGTCTTTGTGTATGTTAAAGTGTGTGTGTATGTGTATGAAAACACAAGAAGTCAAGGGAACAGGGTATTTTGTAGTCGAGGCACTCGACTACAGCTCCCTTACTTGTTTTAAGCTGCCGAGCTGAGTTGATTTAGCCGTGTGTCCGTCTGTTAGTATGCTATATCCTCCTTCAGTTTTAAAGTTGTCTTCACCAAACTTTGCACGAAGTCTTTTAGTACAAATACGCTGCACATTTGTCGGAGCTGGACGGATCGGATGACTACAGCATACATCTGTTCTAGGAACGATCGGTCGAAAAACTAGTTCTTGTGAAAAAAACTTTTTTGTTTTCAATAGAAACTTCCCTTACTTTGGCATATATTTATTTAATACGCTTTTACACAAATCTACAACTTTTTGTCAAAATCGGATGACTATAGCATATAGCTGCAGCATGAAAGATCGGTCGAAAAAGAAGTTCTAGGGTGAAAAACGTTTTTGTTTTAAATGGAATCGCTTTCAAAAATCTACATGTTAGTTTCTTATGCTTTTCCAAGACTCCACTAAATTTGGTCGAATTCTGACATATATATAGTATAGCTCCCATAGAAAAGTAAGGTCCGGAAAGTAGAAAAACAAACTACAAGGGTAAACAAAAATTCGGCCGAGCCGAAGTTAACTTTCCCCTATTTTTACCTAATCATTTGATTTCTAGATTGTAAATCGATTTATAAACTCCACAAACAAAATTATTTGCCTCTTTTCCTTTTTGCACTTAACTCTTTAAAAGAAATAATTTCTCCAAACTGTATTGTACATTAATCTACTTGAAATTGTATGTTTGTTTCGACTCATCTCACATTTAATCTTTTTATTCATATAAATATATAAAAGTTTAAATGTATTTTGATTGGTTGTTTCAATGACACTGGAAAAAAGGCAACTAAAGTTCGAGTGCTTGTTGACTTTTAAGCATGCATAAATTTAACTAAAAAAAATGAGTTTGAGTTATGCAAACGTTTTGTTTTGTAGTATTTTTCTCCAAGCTGACATTTGCCAAGTACACCGGCTGCACTTGACTTTCTCTGGTTTCTTCACTTAATCATAATTTTATATTATTATTAAATTGGTAAACACTTTAAGATCGACTCGCGTTGAATACCTACACCGTTTGCAGCCATATCCACGGATGATGCCAATTCGCCAATGAGCTATTTTCAATTTCTAATTTCATTTCCAATATACATTTGACTGACTGACTGACTAGCTGACTGACTGCGACCGAGAGCTAGTAGACAACGGCCCAAAGTGGTTCACAATGGGAAGCCCCCGCTTTTTGTGGGCTGACTATCAACAATTTGTGCCTAACGGGCGGAAAATGCAAAAATGTTGTGCGAAAAACGCGAATTTTTCACTTCCGTTTTGTTGTTGTTGTTGTGTTTTTGTCTATTCACGTTTGTTAGTTTTGCAATGACGATCACTACGAACGCGATTCTAGCTTTAATTTTAAGCCAGCGACTAGCGCGTCCGCCTGCATTGTTGTTTCAAAACCGACTGAGTAGTCGCTGTGGTTGATGAAAAACCATAAGCTCAGGTATTTGAGTCGTCGATGGAGATTGAAAGACCTACAAAGAGAGGGAAAGAGAGAGAGAGAGAGGGAGAGAGATCTACCATGGGCAGAGAGATTGCCAAAATCTCATGCCGCACTTCAAATTTGTGTGGGCGCGGAGACATGATAGGGAGTTTCTTCCAGACTTGGCTGACACATTTCGCTTAAAGCTGGAATAGGCTTTGCAGCTGTGATAAAGTTTACTGAAGTTACACATTATCTTTAAAGAGTTCGTAAGAAAGACAGCATAAATAAATATTATTAACTACTTGCACAGTAGTTTTGCGATGATAAAGTACCAGTAACGGGTTGTTAAAGAAGATAAGCGAGTGTGTTATGCAAGCAGCTCACAGCTGTTCTATAACAATTAAAATTTACAAATGTCAAATTTTATCTCTTAAAATTATTTCATTTAAAATATGCTTTCTTTTGAGTTTTAGCTAGCCAGAAAAAATTTGACTAAAAAACTTTGAAAAAATCAATTTTTTTTATTTTATTTTCCCAATGTACATATATATATAAGTACACAAGAAAATTTCATGTCAATCCGGCAATTATTTTCAAAGATATACGCACATTTGTATTGACGCTTCAGGTAAATTTACAGTGCTGTTAAAACTTTTAATGTGTTTTTCTCGAAAGTACTTTTTCCTTCACGTTTGACATGATTTCTCAAGTTCCAATGAACCGATTAACTTGAAATTTTGTGTGGTCCTTTCTTATATATCCCTCTAGGGCCCGGACTAGAATTGTGTAAAAATTTTGATTTTTATACTCTGTACCAAAGGGACATAGAGTATAATAAGTTTGTGCAAAGCCATGTCCGTCTGTCTGTCCGTATGAATGCACAGATCTCAGAGATGGTTAGAGATAGAGGTTTGACATGTATGGGATATATGCTTTTTATACTTGCAGGCAGATCAAGTTTATTTTTAATTTTTGCCACGCCCCCGCAAATTAGAAAAAACGTCATATCTCCCACAGTTTTATAGATAGAAGGTTCGTTCCTTCTGGACACATTTAGTAATTAGGATTAATAATCGATCCGCCAAAGGAATGGTAGAGATCGGATGAACGGTTGTCGAGTTATAATGAAAACAAACAGTTATGGGCAGCACCGGTCGCATCGGTGATGGGCAGCACTTCACAGGTACAGAGTATGTTATAGTCGGGCTTGACCGACTTTCTTTCTTGTTAATATTTAAAAAAAAATAAAAAACTGAAAAAAATGCAAAAAAAAGGTTTTTTTTAAAATTTGGCATTTCACGAAAAAAAAATATTTCAAATATCCTAGTTCCGGCCTGACTAAAAAGGTTGAAATCGTGTCGAGATGGAGGCACCTTTTTTTTAAGCACCTTCTGCTTTAACACCCTTTACGTTTTTTAGTTTTTTCCATTTTTATTTTTTTTGTTTTATTGTTGATATATTAATAAACATTTAAGAGAAAAAATTAATTTAAAAAATGTAAAAAATTGTTCTCTCTAGAGGCAAATACCTCCTTATCCTTCTTGTTTTCGCTCACTTTAATCATTTGTGTGCATGTCACACTTTGCTGGGCAGAATCTACCGAAAGTGTCTTTTGTACTCGTAGCAAGGAATCTCGGATTTTTGTTGTTTTCTCTGTTTGTGACTGCAAGTCATTTTTTGCCACGTCATTGCCACAAAAGAAGTATCGATCGCAAGAAAATATTATTCTTCCAGTTCTTTCTGTGCCAAAAACCGTGAATAAATCAGAAGAAATGAAGATACAAAAATTAAGTTTTTTATGGAAATCAAACTGGATAGAATCAAAATATTCTTAGCAATTATCGTCAGTTATCGTGAAAACGGAAAACTTTCTCGATAGTTTTTCAGAGAGTGAGCGAGTGTTTTTAAATTTTACCTGTCATTTTGGTAAGCTGACAGCCCAGAAAAAATTGGCTAACCATATTTTTCGAGCTCTGGCAGCTTTACATATTTTTAATACCTGTTACTCGCAGAGTAAAAAAAGTATTCTAAAGTCATACAAATGTAACAGGCATAAAGTATATATATTCTGGTTCAGCATCAACAGCCGAGTCTATATAGCCCGTCCGTCCGCCTGTTTTTGTGTGAACACCTAGATCTCGGAGACTAGAAGAGCTGGAGCAACCAAATTTTGTATGTGGACTCCTATTGTCTGTACGCAGATCAAGTTTATTTCAAATTTTTGCCACGCCTTTCCCGCCCCGCAATAAAAAATGTTGAATAACTCCAACAATTTTGAAGATCTTTTATCTTCATATTTTGCAGTGTATGCCAATATCTACAATCTCTGAATTTTTCATAAAGATCGAATTATAAATGGCAGAGTTATAAAGGTTATAAAAACGTCATAAAAACAGTAATTCCCCCGAGTAATGGATATATCAAGTAAACAATCAGGATTATTTATCGATCCGCCAAAGAATTGTTAAAGATCGGATAAACGATAGTTGTGTTAAAATAAAAACAAACAACTATGCTGGGCAGCACCGACCTCAGGGCAGAGCTTCACACAGCTTAACACAAACCTGAGTCGGCATGAATATAGTTCGTATCTCACGAACAAAGCGCTCCAAGTTGATTGTTTTATTTTGATCGACCAAGAATTTGAAAAATTCTTACATCGGTTAACTCTTTTGAAAATATTTTTGCTATCGTAGTTGCCCTGGGTGTTGATATAGTAACTATAATGTACTCAAATATACTCTTGGCATTTTACAAGAGATAACCCTGTAAACATTTGGGTGATAGTTGAATCGCCCATCGCCGAGAAGAGTCTTCTGGGAGTCGCCGTGGAGATCGCTAGAAGATTGAATCTTTTAGGCAGACTATCAGAATCCGATATCTTGGCGAGTCGCTTGGGACTCTTTGCCGATTAAAAATGTTTGCTAGGAAAGAATCTTTGAAAATATAAAAAAAATTTTGTTTTGTGGTAGCAAAGGCATTAAGGTTAAAATTTTTATTTTTCTTATCACATTTCATTTCTGGATGTATGCCGGTAGCTGATGCAGTATCTTGGTATTTTTCTCGCTCCAAATTTGTAAAATCTTGCGGAAATAATTTTATTGACTTCAAACTCTTCCAGCGGTCAATCACTTAAATTGAACTAACTTTAGAGAGAAAATAAATACAAATTAAGTGTCTCAAAATATAACCAAAAAACATACGGAGCCCATCCCTTCAATTCCAGAAAGTAATCATCCCTATTTCATGCGGAAATTCATATCATCTAAATAATTTGCAAACATTTCAAAGATTCTTTGGGCATGACTTTCGCGCCACACCAATAACATAAATCTTGTATCTTTTATTGAGGTTTGGCACTCACATAGCAGCTTTCAACAATATTGGGCGATATCTTTCAATACAACAAAAGCAAGTCAAAAAAAAAAAAGTGCACCAAACTGCAACTGGCACTTACCGGTTATTTGCATTATTCTCATTCAGCGGCTGTTCCACTTCGGTCTTGGTAACGACACTGATGGAACGTGTCATGCGACGCGGCTTTGTGCTGCCCTCCTTATAGCCAAGATTCTCCATGGTGACGGTCAGTCGATGCTGAAGTTGCTGTTGTGGTAATTAAAACGCGCAAATATGCGCAAAAAAAGCCTCAACTCAACTGGAATTGGCTGCACTTGCTCTTTTGCTGCTGGTAACTGGATGCTAAGTATTTCTTGCAATGCACATGAAAACTTTCCAATATCAAAGCAAATGACTGAAAATTTATAGCCCAGGTTAAGCCACAGCTGTAGGTAGGTCCAGGTACATTTTATTATTATATATACTTCAACTGCAATGATAATTAAAGTTTTACATGTATATTAGACTTTTCTTAGTGGTCTCCCAGAGCTGAAGCAGGCAACTGACTATGACTTTACTTTCGTTTCAAGTCCAATCCAAGTCAAAATCAAACAATAATCAGCACAAATATTAACTTTAGCGTCACTTTTTCCTAGGTCCACTGACTTTCCTTGCTTTGGCTAAATGCGACAATCTTGGCCAGTTATCTAAGCATTTTCTACCATTTGACGCAGCGATAAGGCATTATTATCAGTCTCATCATCACCATTTAGTCAGCTGTTTACTATTTGTCAGGGATTTATCTTAAAATGCTACTGGTTGGTTACTTTTAAGTTGAGTATAAGATTTCCCGGAGTTGCTCGGTATCTATAAATTTATTAAGATCATAAAATTCTTTCACTTATTTCCACTTTTTAGCCAACTCTATCAATTATTTCGAAACAGTGGACAGTGGCACAAAGCCCATAAACTATTTGGAACCTATATGGAATATACAAACATATATTCTCTTTCAGATTTATGTTTTTAATAATTTAGATGATTAGATGGTTGAATTTTAATCCCTTCCCAAAATTGAACTCTCCATTTTTATACCCTTTCCGAGAGCATTATAAAATTAGTCTAGTGTTTGTGACGCATAAGGAGCATCTCTGACGCTGCATTTTCTGGTAATCCGTTTGAAACCTTAAAATTTGTACTTCTTTTTAATTCGACGTTCTCAATATAAAAGGTTTTAAGCCGATTTACTTTTCAAATTCAAATTCGACAAATATTGTCGAAAGTGAAAACCGAAAGAGACCTGATAAATTAATTTTATTGCCTTCAATCTTTTTGCCAGCTTCCCTAACTACTCTTCCAAGTTTAATTAAAATCGAACAACTATGCAGTATAACTTCGGCTACACGAAGAAAAGCAATATCTCTATTTTCATTTTTTTTATTCACACTATTTTCAATTTACGTCAACAAGCTGGACTATTCACGTATACAAAGAGCTAAAGATAAAAATTTTTTGGAAAGATTTAGACTTTAGTCGGGGATTCAAGTCTAGTTAAATTGCCAACTAATTCTACGAGTATATACCAAACTTTTGATAGTGATGAAAGCAGAACTTCTGGTTATGTCAAAAATCAACATGAACGCGAAATCAATAAAAATGTAAAATAAAATATTACTATTTTTAATATGCTTGTGGTCTCAGCCACAGCCGGTTTTAATTGTGTTGTACCTTTTTCTGACTTAATAAGCTAAAGCTAAATTGAAGATACATTTTGAAGTCCAGTCTAAATTATGATTTTGATAAAGAGGATAAGCATAAGTCAAGTTGAAGGTGAAGGTGAGACTACCTTCTGAAATTTAAAAATCGTGAATTTTTCGAAGCCTTTGTAAAGGACCTATTAAGGATAACCATAAGAAATGTAGTCCATTCGCCTATTGATCGACGAATTACATAGCTTAGCAAACTGGCCGCGTTCTTCTGAACAAAAATATGTTTGTTTTTGATTGAACTATCGAACTTTTAACTATCTAAAAATCTATGAAACCAGGTTCTAACCAAAACCTCAGGTTTGATGAGATCAGGAAGCCTTAATTTTATATATATATATTTTAAATACATGAAATTTTATATTTTTAATTGGAAGCCCAAATACCAAAAATCCAAAAATCTTTTCAGTTCTTTTCGAATCCCAAACGTTTAATTCAGTGCCGTACCACTTGATCCCCATCTTAAAGCAATTTATGTAACAGAATAGTCTTAAATCGTTGATCTTGTACCCTAATCTTTGTGAAATTATCTAAATAAGAGATGGACGCCCATTGGCTAGCGAGAAACTGAGTGCTTTGTTGATGTTGCTTTCGTATATTTGTCCGTTTCGTTTAACTCTGTCGTATGCGACTCCGAACATGTTTAATCATACATCCTGATTTGCAGCTTTACGCACACAATTAAAGAGATGCCTATAACTTCTTTTGAGTGCCCAAACCTGTCACGTATTCATTGGCTACCCTCTTTGATGGATTTGTATACCCTGTTCCCATTGAAAATGGGAAAAGGGGGATCATGAAGTTGTGCAATAGTATGTAACAGGTAGAAGGAAGCATTTGCGACCCTATAAAGTATATATATTCTTGATCAGCATCAACAGCCGTGTCGATTTAGCCCTGTCCGTCTGTCCGTCCGTCTGTCCATATGAACGCGTGTTTCTCAGAGACTATAAAAGCTAGAGCCACAATGTTGAATGTAGATAGGTGTATACACGATTCAAAACGAGTTTGTTTCAGATTTGGAAAATTCCTCCCCCTCCCCCCTTTAAGCGCAAAAAACTGTCAGAGCCACAATTTTTTAGATAGACCTTCCAAACTTTACATATATCAAGTAAGGTCCATTATCTATCTATTCTGAAAAGATCACTAAGATCGGACGAAAAACACCGAAGTTATATACGAATCAATTTTGCTTGTGGGAGAGAGGGGGTCTTGCCTTGTCAGTTATCGCGCGCGGCCGCATGCCATGCGTTTGTGTGTATGTTGGAGTGTGTGTATGTGTGAGTGTGTGTGTATGTGAAGAAAAAACTCACGAAATCAAGGGAACAGGGTATTTTGTAGTCGGGGCACTCAACTGCAGCTCCCTTACTTGTTGTAAGCTATTTTGTTTCCATCTTTATCTACCTGAATTCTCTATTTATCTCTCTTATTTATTTAATATTATTTATGTAAATATGTGGGAATAGCAACTATTATCATACCAACAAAATTATGCAAAATTTTAATGGAAACGTTTTATTCACTCTGTTTTGATTCCGGCTAATTCTTTAAATATATCTTTTCTATTTATTGTTGCAGCTTTACTTTTTATGTAATGCCTTCATTTGACGTTGTTTTCAATTATTTAGCGAAGCGTTAAGCTTGTTTGGATATCGATTATTGAATTTATTTACGGTTTCGAATTACTCGCAAGTTTTGAGATTTGCTTAATGTGATTTTTGTGTAAACAACTTCACAATTTCTGGGAATTCTTCAACCTGTTCACAAAGAGCTCAAATACAAACAAAATTCCAAAACATAAGTTTGTTTAGATAAAAAAAAATAAACTTTCCTAAATTGAGCCAAAACAATAAAAAACTCTCGACTTATTAGCCAAACTCTGTTGATAAACAAGGCAACGGCCAAATGGAACTCTAGTCTGGGGGGCAAATTAATCAAATTCTGTGCGTAGTTAAACACGAAACCAGTTTTCAAATGTGGCTAACACAATAAACAAATATTTGTTTAAAACGCCCCCGTGTCTGTCTGTTGCTAACTTATTGTACTGTGAAAAATCAGTTGCGTTTTCTAAAAATATCCCACTACTTTTTTTGTGGATTTTTATTAATTGCAAACTGAAGCGAAGCGACGCGTCGCAACTGGTCCGGAAACGCCATTTGTCAGCCATTTTGAAAAACTGTCCCCTTCGGCCCGACATGCCGATTGTTCGCATACTTTCGCGGCGGTTTTCTTGACGTTTGCGCGCTAGTTGATTCAATTATAATTGAAATCAATTTGAATTCTCTTTTTTTCTTGCGGCCTACGATCTTCATCATTCGCACGAGCGAGCGGGTGTATGGATGGATGGATTATGTGAACGCATTCGCTTCGGTTCAGTTTTATTTTTGAGCTGCTTTCAAAATGCCCTTGAACCTGAGGCGCACATTACGTTGGTTGTACAGTCAACAAAATGTGTATTATAGTACTTCTTGATCTGTATGCAGATGTAATTGAATTTTCACAAATTAAAGGATAATGCAACTGCGAAAGAACAGCAAGAAAAACAAATCTAAATTGTTATTCATGAGTTGCTGCTCGTTATTCAGATTTGTTTGTTGTTAGTGAATTGATGTTAGATTGGAATTTATAGAATAGATGGAAAATTCTGCGTATATAAGTTAATCGCAGACTGTCTGAGATATTAGATTAGAACTTTTGAAATGAGCTTTGGAAATTCAAATATGAGAGATGTAAATAGACTGTTTCTTAATGAATTTGACAAGCTTCAGAAGTAATCAAATGAAAGCTTTATAAAATTCTCTGTAAGTATCAGCAATTTTTAAAAAAAAATTCTAGTATTGAGGACGTTTTACTCTTAAATAAGTAAAGCACAAACTTAAAACAAGATGGAAAGTCGGTCAAGCCCGACTATAACATATTCTGTAACTGTGATGTGCAGCCTATCACCGAAGCGACCGGTGCTGCCCATAATTGTTTGGTTTCCTTATAACTCGACTATCGTTTATCTGATCTTTACCATTCCTTTGGCGATCGATAAAGAATCCCGATTACTAAATATGGCCAGAAGGTTTGAACATTCTATATATAAAACTGCCGGAGGTTTGACGTTTTTTCCAAATTGCGGGGGCGGGAGGGGGCGTGGGCAAAATTGAAAATAAACTTGATCTGCCGGCAAGTATAGGAAGTTTTTGTCCCATACATGCCAAACTTCTATCTGTTACCATCTCCGAGATCTGTTTGTTCTTAGGGACAGTCGGACGGACGGCTGTTGATGCTGATCAAGAATATAAATACTATATAGGGTCGGAAATGCTTCCTTCTGCCTGTTACATACTTTTGCACAAACTTAATATACTCTGTGTACCTTGGCGATTATTGATTACTAAATATGTCCAAAAGGAACGAACCTTCTATCTATAAAACTGTGGGAGATATTGAAAAATTGAAAAAAAACTTGCCTGCATGTATAAGAAGCATATGCCCTACACATGTCAAACCTCTATCTCTTACCATCTCTGAGATCTGTTTGTTCATACGGACAGACGGACAGACAGACAGACAGGCAGACAGACAGATAGACAGGCGAACGGACAGACGGACATGGCAAGATCGACTCGGCTGTTGATGCTGATCAAGAATATATATACTTTATAGGGTCGGAGATGCTTCCTTCTGCCTGTTACATACTTTTGTACAAACTTAACATACTCTGTGTACCTCTGATACAGAGTATAAAAATTGTATGGCAGCTGCAAGAAGTGACCATCCGTTTTTCGCGGTTCCGATGTTCAGTTTGCAGCTAAGAAATGACTCTGTGCAAAATTTCAGCTCGAATGCTTTGAAACTGAGCGACTAGTTTGCTTAGAAATGGACAGCCGGACGGACAAAGCTCAATCGACTCAGCTCGTCATGCTGATCAAGAATATATATACTTTATGTGGTCAGAGATGATCCCTTCAATGCTTTCCAAACTTCTGGGCAAAATTATAATACACTTTTCAAGTGTATAACGAGAGCGTAAGTTAAAGTCGGCCCTGCCCGACTACGATATACCCATCGGAATTACTGCTTAATATCCTTCCCTTATGTTAATTAACATACCGTTAACATGAATGTGAACATTTCAACAGTAAGTTAGCAAACAGAGCATGCGGCGCAGAGAAGTATGCAACTTTTTTATAAGCTTTATAACACTACCATTTATTACCCGATCTTTACGAAAATTTCGGAGAATCTAGATATTGGTTTCAGTATCTTTAAAATGTTTGACGTTATTCAAAGTTTTTTATTTCATGTCAATTTCATGTATGATAATTTTTCATATCCTTTGGATGATTTTCAGATCCTTTGGATGATTATAAGGATATTAAAGACATATTCAGTCCAAATGGATACGGAAATCATCTAATGGATATTTAATTATATCAATTTTTTTGTTAGATATTCAATAAGTCGAAATGATATTTGATGTGGCGATGTGGTCGGTAATCGATGTTTTTTTGACGATATGTATGAATTAAATTTCAGTCTCGTTTCATCAAATTTGATAATAAAATACCGATCGTTTCTAATATTTTAGATTGTGGGAAGTAACCCATCCAAAAACAAGCAAGAAAGTCGGTCAAGCCCGACTGTAATTTACTTTGTACCAACGAAAGTCTATGCTCAGGATTGTATTTTATTGCCTCAGCAGAGAACACTCTTTTGCTCATAGCTCGACTACCGTTCATCCGATCTTCACTACAAAGGAATAAACCTTCTATCTAGAAAATTGTGAGAGATATAACTTATTTCCGAATCGCGGGGCGGGAGGTGGCGTGGACAAAATTAAAAATAAACTTGATCTGCCTGCAAGATAAGAAGTATTTGTCCCATACATGTCGAGCCTCTATCTCTTACCATCTCTGAGATCTGTTTGTTCATACGGACGGACGGACAGACAGACAGACGGGCATGGCTATATCGACTCAGCTGTTAATGCTGATCAATAACATAAAGGGTCGAAGATGTTTCCTACTTTTGCACACACATATACTCTGTGTACCTCTGGAACAGAGTATAAAATTTCCCGCAAGCTAAACTACCCACATGATACGTTAAGCCTTTTTTTATGTGAACAAGTTTACTCAAGTGCTGTCAATTTCATCATATCCTATCCTACAGATGAATATGAAGAGACAATTCCAATGGTTCATTTTAATGTAATTGTATAGATGTCATTTGAAAATTTTTTTCAGATATTTTGTAAGGCTTTACGAAATAACGATTTATCGATATATCACTATTTTTTTTTACTCGATATATCAAATATCGATTTTGTAAGTTTTCATTTTCTATTATACACATATCGAACATCAGGTTTTGGGACGAAGCTTGGTTCATTGATTCATAGATCGTAGAAATATGTTTTGTGTGGAAAACGATATATATTTCTTGAAAAGGACGCGTTAGGCTTAAAAGCTAGTCAGAATTATAAATATTTATTTTTCTTGAAGTCGTGATATGCCGAGATTCTATTGGATTTTTAAATGACAATGATATTATCCGGTTAATATATTGTGATAGTTTTGTAAGTTCTGAGACTAAGAATAGACTAAGGTTATTCTTTGAACTAAAACTATTTCCAAGCATAGGGAGTCCGGTTCAAGTTCAGGTACGGGAGGTTAACAATTTAATAGGTTAAGTTCTGGGTCGGGTTCAGTGGACCCAATAAACATGAGCAAACCGGTTCTTTGTGTTTCGGATCGGTTCAAGTTTACAGCCTTGATTAGGACTTTTTGTATTCTCTGAACTCTTGCGTTGTGTCCTCCTGATGTAAGGATACAACGCTAGATTTCACTATTAGAGCCTTAGTAAATCCTTTTCTTAATCCTTTTCTGTTCTCAATCCTTTTCTGATTAACAATATTCACTTCTGCGGAGGATACGGCAATTCTAAGCATTTCACGTTGACCAATTAAAGCACCGAGACTTTTGGTAGACCACATATATCACCTGGAGTAGTGGCATTAAGATCAATGAGCAAAAGGGCAAACACAACAAATTTTTACTCATCAGAAGCTTCCGTCCCCCGCTATAGATAAAAGCCACTGGGAGAGCAGTGTGGACAACCGCCAAATTGCACATTCAAGAATTCTCTGAAATCTTACTAAAGCAACGAGTTTATTCACAACTATCTCAGCATCCCATGAAATAACTTAAATTGAACGCAAATTGTTCGATTATCTCTCAACGTAGAAAAGATCTGTAGGCCCCCGCAACAATAGTTAAAAAAATCGGATCTTTTTCTAAATTATCGGACCTATGGATTTGTAACGATCATTGGTTCATAGCTTCTTGATGGTTTTTGTCTCTATTATATATTATTTTCATTATGATCAATAGTCCACTATAATTATTATTGAAAATCAGCTCATAACGAGCATTTGACAAACATTCGCTAAATACTCGCACACGATCGCACAACTAAGCCTTAGCCGGAAAATAATCATGTTTCATCAATACTCGATAAATGTTCGCAAACGTACTTAATAATGGGACTTTTGGAAACAAAAAAATTAGATTCACATTAAGACTCGCTATATATTCAAAAAAGGTGCTTACATATGAACGTTTGTGATACTACTACTAAATTTTATCTGCTATAAAAACTAATCCCAAAATCTCTATTCTGCTTCAGTATTTCTGAAATGTTTAGAACTAAAGGGTTTTTAATCCTGGCATTGCCTTTTTGGTTGTTTAAAAATAAATATTCTTTAAAACTATTATCCATTCTGATAATCACTGGCAATATAGTCCTGTTTTTTTTTTTTTTTTTTTTTGCAATTTCTATTTTGTTTTATAAACTTCACTTTACGTCTTTGTTGTGTATGCAGTTTAGTTGCACTTAATGGCAAGACCAATGCCGGCGTTTCAGCAATTGAAACCACATTTTTGCTTCAAGGAACTTATTGCTTAGCAAATTCTGACTATGCTCTGTGGTGTGAAAAATTTCCTCCGGCACTTGAAGAGCGAGCTCAACGACGTTTGATCGACTGATAAAAAAGAACTGCGCCAAAATGATTATCTACAAACAAAATACAAAAAACTAAGTAAGTCCCGAGAGCGCGCCAATGAATGCTGTCGTTGCTGCTGTACACTTTCTTAGTATATCTACTATAATAACCTCCATATATATATATACACATTGATATACGCTATTTACAGTTATTCGGTCGAGACATCTTCGTTTCTTGTCGACGTCGACGTGGCTGGTGTCAAACCATAAAATTCATTTAAATCATCATAAAAAATGAGACGCGAATTTTCTTGAAACCGAGTCGAGTTTAAGTGCACGTTGAGGTATTGGTCCTTTTCTGAGTCGTCATCAGTGCCATAATCCCACTGTCCAGGTGCAGTTTTCCAAAACCTGTTCATTTCGCACCGTCATTCTTCCCCAAGTTTTGTTTTGCTTAGATTTTCTATCTGTGGTTTGTCATTAACTAAAAAAAATGTTATTTTTTATTGTATAAAGCTAAACCAATTTGATTTGGTTGTTGCTTAGGTTGATTGTGTGAAGTCATCAGGCTATTTGTTTAAACAAATTACATGCCAAAATTACTCCTCTCAGATAAAAAAGAATTTTCAATGATTGATTGTCAGTTCGCAATTTGGGTTGCAAAAAATACAAAAAAGAAACGACAAAATTTTTTATTGTTTATTGTTTTTTAATCATAACGTTTATTGTTTGTGTGCCATAGACCATTGTGAGGCGTGTTTCCCAGTTTTTGTCAAAGCTCGTTGACTTTGATTCCCACGCATTTTCACTGAACGAAATTATATAAAAACGGTTTGTTGTGATGGAATATTCCCATTCATGTGGCGCTAAGATTTTGCTTTCAATTTATGCATATAATTTTGTATTTCTTTTGATTGGATTTTTACTTTTCAACGACTTTTAGGTGGCATCTGCAGTAGTAACAAGTTTTGGCCAGTTTCTTGCAATTATCTTCCTTATGCATAAATAATCACCGGTTTTAGCCAGTCATGGGGTTAGGCTTATAAAATTTTTCGTCAATCGACAATCAATTGAAAATTTATATTAATTGCATTATCAATTATTTTGATAGCACTGAAAGCTGCATATGTTGGCTACTTCAAGTGTCACCAGCTCCACTTTCATTCACAACTTACTCAGGACATTTATTTTTGGTTTTTGAATTTTTAAACGAAGAATAAGTTCTGGAACAATATGATTACGGGTGACAACTAAAAATCTGCTCAAACCTTGAGAGAGCGCGCCCTTAGCTGAGCTTTACATAAAAGCTTTCGGGATGACGTTTCTTTCTCATTGTTCTCCAGTCAACACGTTTTCATGCCCCCTGAAAAAAATGTTGACAAGTAGTCGCCATCATGCCATCCGTGCAAGAACGTCTTCGTGATCGCGTTGTAAAATTCTACGAAATGCACGCTGACAATGGTAAAGTGTTTACAGTAAACCATTTTACCCAAGAGGGCAAGTTCAAACGCACTATTTATAGTATTTTGCAACGAAAAATAATAAAAAGAGTAGTTGGAAGTGGTCGGAAAGCAAACATTATGACCGGCCAGGCTGTCAGAAAGCTAACCCAACTTTTTAACAACTAAGACAACAAAGGTCAACGAGATGCAGCCAGAAAATTAAATTGCAGCCAACAACTAATCAGTTAAGTGCTGAGAAAGAATAATATTGTAGCCAGACGTAAGCAAAGGGCACCAAGTTACACACCTGATCAAATACAAACTGTCAAATCTCAATGTCGGTGGATGTGAAACCAATATCGAGTTTTAGACAATGAAAGCTACTTTGGTCTGAGTCGCAGCCATGTACCGGGAAATAGTTTTTTTTTTTTCATCTCGTCAACACCTGCTGATGTGAAATATAAGTTCAAGCAAAAGTTTGAGCCCAAAGGTATGCTTTACATTGCGATCTCTGAGAGGGGAATATCCAAGCCGTGGTTCAAGCCAAGTGGCATTGCAGTCAACATAAACAAGTTTTTAAAGAAGGTTTTGATTCCTTGTTTTGTGGCCTGACAAAGCTTCTTCTCATTAAGCTATAATGACGACGGGTTTCCTGAGCAGCAAAGACATCCCTTTTGTACCAAAGGAACGGAACCCAACAAACTTGTCGCAGTGTCGTCCAATTGAAGATTTTGTTGGAAGTCTGAGTGCTGCAGTTTACAAAAACAATTGGAAGGCCAAAAAATTCAAAGAACTGACCAACAGGATTCGCTTATGTATCCGAAAATACGACCCCAAGGTCGAGTGGCTCATTAAGCTATAATGACGACGGGTTTCCTGAGCAGCAAAGACATCCCTTTTGTACCAAAGGAACGGATCCCAACAAACTTGCCGCAGTGTCGTCCAATTGAAGATTTTGTTGGAAGTCTGAGTGCTGCAGTTTACAAAAACAATTGGAAGGCCAAAAAATTCAAAGAACTGACCAACAGGATTCGCTAATGTATCTGGAAATACGACCCCAAGGTCGAGTGGCTGATAACTGTCCTTTCGACCAAATCCATTGATGCATTTGAATATGTATTCATAAATAAACTGTACAATTTTCATAAAGAACCGTTGAGAATTGTGGTTTTGGCGGCATTTTAAAGTTTGTGCAGATTTTTAATTGTCATCCGTTATGAAATTTAACACTTACGAATTAATTCTACTGACTCCCCAGGCCTTTCCCATATATCAGATTGGCTGGATTGCATAGATTGATGGCAGGGATCGCAAATAAGAACACACCTCGTATGTCTGTCTGTAAGATTTTCAACGTACAGCTAGGTTTTTTAATGAAAGGTCTACGCAATAAGTTTTCCCATTAAAGAAAAGAAAGATGTGAGCGTGGCCAACACTCCCAACAACACGCTGTATAAGATGTGTACCGACTTGCATATACTTGTGTCCGTGTGTGTGTGTTACTCCATACTCATTCACCAAGTGCACTACCCATTGAAGTTACCCCCAGAAGAGGCTCAGGCTCCACGTTTTGCAATACTCTTAAAGGGTAACACTGTAAACACTAGAAACTCTTTATTAAAATCCCTAGAAATGTTCGTGAAGATTAACTTTGGTTGGAAGTTTCCAACACTCAAATGAAATCTTTATATATATAAATTTTGCGGTGTTTGTCTTCGCACTTCGCACAAAAGTATATTTCATACCACTAGGTGAAGTAGTTTCGGCGGGACAAGGTGGATTCCAAAATGGCCAAACATTTATCAAATCGCTAATTCTCGCCGATAAACGATCAAATAATGGCATCATCATAATAGTCGTTGTATTATCTGACATTGCAGCGCTTTTATTGGATAGAGGGATAAAAAGATATGTGAGTTAGCGATAGGGTATAAAAGAAGAATGGTCCAGTCCCAGGAAGGCAGCGCTCACCTTGGGGTGTGTCAATAGGTTAAAGAGATGGTTGTAGTCACTGCACTCATCTGTCAATAGGTTGAAGAGATGGTTGTAGTCACTGCACTCATCCTCTATCGTGTCGCTTCAGTTCATGCAAAACGCTAAAACCAATCAAGCAACTTGGTTTCTACAATATTCTTGATTACTGTTTCATTTATAGTATAAACTTTAAATTAAAAACGCATTATTTTCCCGCTATTGTTCAACACTTTTTCTAATGGTCAGCGCGTGCTGCGCATTGCCTGGGGCTCTACAATTATCCACATTCGATGCAATGTTATAAAATGTGATTATAACATTTACATCACACCTCCTCCTCCACCTGCCTAAAACAATCCCATTCAGCAGGCGCTACTGACAGTTCGCAATCCACCCCTTTGAACAGAAATGAATTTATCCAAAGGCAATCTCTCACTTAATTGCCAAAACATGCAACAATCTGTTGCAGTTAACCAGAAACTTAATTTGGCTTACAATTTTGTCATTATTCATTGTTAAGCCAGGTAATTCTCTCGCTGTGTATAAGTAGATTTAGACAATGGATGCTGCTGGCGATCTCTAACGGGTTCTTTTGTTTTATTCTCTCTCTTTTTGTTATAGTTGCTCTTCCCGCTGCAATTTAGCGAACTTCTGGGAAAAGTCGATGTGGAGGCCAATGTCGAGGGCGGTGGTCCATCCGGTCAGTCGGGGGCCATACGTTGGGGCATTGCCATGAGTTTGCGCAGCTTTGTTGATCAAGAGATGATTGAGGCGATGCGTTTGGGTAAGTGCAGCTAGCTGTTATATGTGTCTATTGTCGCTAATTGGTTTTTATGTTTTGCAGCTGGTTTGCTGACACGTGACTATCGTCGACGTGAGCGCAAGAAGTTTGGACAGGAAGGAGCACGTCGCAAGTACACGTGGAAGAAGCGCTAAGGCATTTTTTTGTTGAAATTTTTTGTAATAAAAAGTATGTTTCAATTGTTTAGTGTTTACATTTGGTAAAGTGGCTTAAGTCCTAGAAGCTTCATGCCAGTTTGAAGTGTCCTTTTGGCAGCCTGAAACAGTAGCAAACGTTGCGATTGCTTCATTGGACAAGACTCCTTTTTCACAGGCAAACGTTTTAAGCAGCGACTTGTGGCATTACTGAAAGATAGAAACACATATTAAATATTGTAATAAAAAATCAATAATTTGCTACAGAGCTAATAAGCCGAATTCAAAGAAGTCGAAAAACTTCTGAGGTACTTTATAAATAGCATTCCATCTTCTTCAGAATACTTGGAGCACCTGGAAACAGGCCTAATGAACCTTTTTGAATAATCACTAGAGCGACAATTTTGATATACAAATAAAAATCCATTACTACCATTTATTGAGCCAAAGTTTTTAATGGATACTAAGTCGCAATGTTTTCAACTTGAACTATTTCCCACACAGGCAAAACCCATCTGAGATATGCAGCCTTTGTAACCTTGTGGGAGTTCCATCTTGCCTTCAATGGTATGGACTGAAAGAGATTTGGTATATCTAGCTCACAATCAATTGTCCTTTGTTCTAGACACTATCGCACCATCAGTAACAAATAAAAGGTTTAGGAGACTGTGCAATCTACTCATGCCATAGGTCTCAAAAACTTATGAGAGGAATTCTCATTAGAATATCTGTCACGCGATATCTGAAATATTGAAGTCCAAACAGTAACATTCGTCACAATGTCAAGAACCTTAGGTCTTATTGCTGTGTTTTCTCTGTCTTAGACAAAACAAGTGGTCCCTATATGTGTACCCCTGTAGACTTACCATAATCCAAATAGATAATTCACCAGCACACAAGCCTCTAATTGCTCTTTGGACTGCCACAAGGATTGCTCAAAACGTGCCAGCTCATAGACTAAATCCAAGGCATCTGCAGGTTCTTCCACAAAATGTTGCCAACTTGGGCAAACTTCCTCCAATTGCACATGCTTAAAGTTGTGCAAAAGACTGTGCAAGCGGCAGTGTGTGTATTGAAGTTTAACTCCCGTATCCCCATTGACCTGAAGAGCCTGTTGCCAGTTAAAGTCGTGATCCCGCTGTCTGCGCTGTTTGAGTACATTGACAAGGACAGCCGAGACACCCAAAACATCGCAGACATGGTCATCATCCAGGGAGGCATTCACTTTGGTGGCTGTAAATGAAACGTAATAAGTAAAAGAAAACTGCATCATGATCCTTTCATACTTGCACTTAGAAAACGTTTCTCTCGCATTACATCTCGTGCCTCATCTAGCACATCTTTAAGGAATATGGCCTGGCCCTGACGTGTGCTCATGCCATGAATACGTCCAAATTTCACATGCTGCAGCTGTTTAAGATTCATACTTGCATCCAAAGCGGTGGCCGTCTTAAACAAGGCATTGAAATGATCCGCCTGGCCATTGTCCACCACATAGAGCAGGCGTGAAAACTGCAGACGTTGGTAACGCTCTAGCAGAGCGGCTATATCCCGTGCCAGGTACAAGGTGGAGCCATCACTTTTGATCACAGGTATACGCCTCTGGTCCACCACCACAATCTCTCGTCCATCGGGCTCCTTTAGTAAGAGTCCTGCGGAGCGTAATTGTTGCAGTATCTGCGAGATTTGGCCTTGGGAATATTGGGATTCCCATTCGTAGCTATCAAAATGCACACCCAATCTTTCATAGACTTTTTGCAGCTCTTCAATGGTGAATTGCCGATATTGTTGCCATTGTAGGGCCATCCTTTCATCTGTACCTTCTTCAAGTGCCGTGAACAAGTCCCTGGCTCGCTGGGCTATGGAGGGATTGCCTTCGGCAGCTTTATTGGCCGCCACATAGCATTTGTAGAGCGTCTCAATGGGCGAGGCTTTCAGCTCCTCCTCACTCACTTGACAGAGCTGCACACCCACAGCCATGAGACCGAACTGTGTGCCCCAGTCTCCCAAATAGTTAAGTCTGGTGGTGCGATAACCCAAATGCTGATGAAGATTGGCCAACACATTGCCTATAATGGTGGAGCTGAGATG
The DNA here is from genome assembly GCA_018904265.1 of Lordiphosa collinella. NCBI lineage: Eukaryota > Metazoa > Arthropoda > Insecta > Diptera > Drosophilidae > Lordiphosa > Lordiphosa collinella. The sequence continues at coordinate 4,224,646 of JAEIFV010000001.1, forward strand.
GCCCACATGGAAGGGTTTGGCTATGTTGGGCGAGCTAAATTCCACCACAACGTGTTCCGACGGGGAGACTTGGGGTTGGGTCCAGGCACTACGGTAACTCAACAAATGTTCCACAAAGGCTTGCGGTTTCAGTTGGAACTCCACTTTGCTAGCTCTAAGCTGCACTCGCTCTATGTAGTTATCATCAAAGGTAAGACTCTTCAGTGTGTCTAGCAACTCCGCCAGCTCCGGTTGCGCAACCGAAAACTCCAATGTGGGTGCATTTTGTAATTGTTGACGCTTGGACGGCACTTCAAGGGCATGGTAGATGCTCTTTAGCTGTGGCAGCTGATTAAATATAAGGATTTGCTTGTATAAATAGAAATTGAGTTGAATGGAAACTCTCACCTGGTCACAAATCGCTCGCCGTATGCGAAACATTTAAGGTAAACACAGGGCTAGCGAGCAAGACGCAGGGGTGCACAGCAGAACTCAACCCAAAATGAACTGGAACTAGTTGATCAAAATAGATACCCAGTTGGAATTGGACTACTTACTCTTTGCTTTAGTTTTTCATTTGAAGGTTACACAAGGCAACACAAAAAAGTCTCCACAAATCTCCACATTTTTAATTAATTTGTCTGCTTACCACTAAAAGTGGTACACAAAATGGTTTTACGTTCGTAACATAGCACAGTGCCAAAAACACGAAAAAAATTTTTCTTGTGCTATTTTTGGAAAAAATATTATAAAAAATCAAAAATAAATGAAATATTTTTTTTTTATTACTAGCTGAATACCCGGCTTGATTTGACCCCAAAATGATTTATAATTTTTTTCAATTCAAAGTTTAATTTTATGCAGGGACATTTATTTCCATCACTATATTTATCTGATTTCTGTTATATCACAAAGGAAAAAGTAACAGTTAATTAGAATGGCATAGTTTTTTTTTGTTTTTTTTTTTTTTTTTTTCTCTAGCTTTGGAATGTTTTAAGAGAGCAAGGTGACCATTTAAAAAAAAAACGAGCAAAACAAGTTTCCATATGAGAGAAATGGTGCTTGAGCGATCGAATCCACGACCTCTCACACACACCCCTGCACCCACCCGGCCACTTCAAAATAAGAAAAATTTCATTAATTACATTGACTTTTATTTTCTTTATTTTTGAGTTCCTAATTTTGGATCACCCATTTTTCTATTCCTAAATATCGTTTTCTAAAATCTGGAATTTCGAGGTTTTGATATCCGAGTTTTCATTTCCTAATAATATTTCCTTATTTTAGTTTTCTTTCTTACAATTTTTAGTCACATAGGGAACTTATCTGAGTTATTGAGTCGATAACGTTATTGACACATACATTTGAGTTGCAAATAAACTGGTTCTTTGTAACCCAACTAGGCAGCTGTTGTGAAGCTGTTACACAGCATTGCCACTTGACGCAATTTCCTATTCAAATTTGAAATCAACAAATACTAAATTGTGTTTGCAATTTTTTTTTTCGACGCCCCTGCATTTGCCAGCATATGTTCTCTCATTTCCAGGCTTTCCCGCACCCACCCCCCGCTCAGAGGAATTCCAAGCGCTGCGTCAACTCCAACGCCGACGCTTTGGCTTCACTTTACATACCGTTTTTTCTTGTCCTTCTTCAACCACTTCGCTGGTTCAGTTCAGTTCAGTTTCAGTCGTGTACGTAACGTCGTCGAGTGCGGTTAATATCAATAATATTGAAGAAACCCATACGCAGCAGCAGCAGCAGTAGCAGAGCCAGCAGCAGTGCAATTTTCCCCCATTGAAAAAGTGTGTTTAGTTCTCTTGTGGAGTCCAAAATCTGAAGTAAAATTGTTGTGTTGTAGCGCTTCAGTGAGCACAAAGAAGAAGAAGCCACAAAATTAGTGCAAATATCTGCCAAAGCGGCAAAAAAAAAGTATTGCATACCGAGCGGCTGTCAGGGAAAAATAGATATCGATTTGCTGGGCTGAAAAAGAAAGTAAAATAAATTTAATGTCAAATTAATTTGTTTGTTCGAGTCATAAAAAGGGGCTTTAGGTTTTATGATTTAGTCATGGTTTAAAAATTCGTTGTACTTATGTATATGTGTGGATGTGCGTGCTTATGAGATCATCCTGCGCCTGCTGGTATGCAATACTTTTACTCAGACTTTGCTTTCTCTGTTCCCCCCTTGCAGACCAAACATACCAACAATAAAAATCCTAATCCAATTTTGGTCTATCACAATACTAACGCACTTTCTTCGCTACGCATTATCCCGGTGCGTGTGCGTCTAAAGAGAGAGAGAGAGGGCGATAGAGAGAGAGATTTGTGTTTGTGTCTGTACAGTTGTTGCGCCTACAAAAAAGTGTACAAAAAGGCCTTTCAAATTAAAAAAAAACCCGCGCGTGTTTAAAAATTGAATTTGTATTTTTGGTCAATATTAAAAGCATTTCCCTATGATTGGCTCATTCTGGAATCTGTGCAGAGCGTGCCCATCAATGCCGGTAGACAAGGTGAGTCGAAATCGTTGATGTTGTTTTCTCTTACTTTTCTTAACCCCTTAGCCCGGTCAGGCAGCATATTTATTTTCGTCGAATTGCTTTGATTTATGTGCCACAGTTTGTCTTTGCATTTGTGTCAGTGTGTGTGTGTGTGACACATAATAGATTTTTATTGCATACTTGCAGGCGTCAACTGAAGGGCGCAGTTATGGAAAATGGGGTGACTTGAGTTGAGTTATGAGTCCTTTTTTTTAGAATGTGGGTATGATATTATGGCGATTCAAGCGAATATTGCATTTGGAACCCACAACAAATTTATCCTTAAATGGAAAAACCATCCCATTTTGGGGTGCGTTTTAAAGACGATTTGAGTGGATTATAGAGAATCAAGATGAATTGAGAGTTCAAATACAAGTTTAAACTGACTGCAAATCGATATAAACATTTAAACTCGTCCAAGCTGGTTCGTAACCTGTTTTAAGTTGGGAAATTATTTGGAATTTTGGAATACTGTTCTACTGTATGGGGCCCACAGTACAAAGAACAGATATCGCTTATCGAATCCGTTCAGAAACAATTTTTAATTTTCGCTCTTCCCAATCTGAATTGGGACTCTAGCAGGCTTTTACCTTCATATCGATCAAGGTTAATATTAATCGATCTTCAATCTTTGCATCACCGCAGAATATGCAATGGTGTCCTATTTGAGCACAAGCTTCTTCTTGGATTGGTTGATTCTCAAGCGCTTCTCTCTTCAATAAACTTAACAGTTTTCTCGAGGTTTACTCGCACATTTCGGCCACTACGCTTATCAGTCTGCAGGTCCAACTACGACCTACATGAACCTTTTCGGGTCTTATGCTCTAATTATAATTCCCTGCACTTAATTTTTTCATTTGAAAGTCACTTACGAGTATGTTTATATTTCATTAAATTTACCGTCACCTTGAATCATCCAATTTGTATTACAATAACTTTTCCTATTATTTTTATTTAAATTTAGCCTAATTTAGCAGATCATTGTTAACCAAATAAATAAATACTAAATATTAAACTACAGACTTCCAACCCACATACTAAATATCCAGTTAATAGCTTAAATTTTTTTTTGAGATATGGCTCTAAACCATTTTTGAACAGGCTAGAACCCCAGTCTGAAACGGTAAATTATACACCTTATGGCTTTCAATCTACACAGAGGGAAAACCCCGAGAATATTGGACTTAAAATGAGCACAATGAGGTCACAAAAACTAATCAAGAACGGTTTTTCCACTTTGAACACGGCGACGGAGCACACAACGAGAAGGACTTAAAATGAGCACAATGAGGTCACAAAAACTAATCAAGAACGGTTTTTCTCACTTTAAGAACACTTTGGCGCGCGCAGCAACGGCGTCTGAAGACGCACGTCTGAATGCCTACATATACTTTTCGGTGGGGTGGATGAGGTGAGCTGAATTGCGCTCATTTCAAGAACATTCGGAACATTTGTGCTCAAATATTTCAGAGAACATTCTGTTCATATCTGTGTACAGACCAAATATCAAGTTCATTGCTTAAATTACTTTTAGGATATAGCTACGAACCAAAATTGAACCGAACCGTTTCGAACCCGGCTCTGAACCAGTAGAATCCCTAACTCCATATTTTAAACCTAATCACCAAATTGCAAGTTCAATAGCGTGGGCCGGAGTGGCGTGGGCCGGAGTGGCTCAGCGGTTAGTGTGCGCGACTGCTGAGCATGAGGTCGTGGGTTCGATCCCGCCTCGGAACATCTAATGAAAAGTTTTTTTCTTTGAATAAAACTTTTCACCCGGCCACACCTCTTGCTGTTGGCGTCAGCATTGCAGTAATTAGTCATGAAAAGCCTCTCAAAAACTGCCGTTCGGATTCGGCGTTAAACTGTAGCTCCCTTTCTCTTGTGCTAAAATTAGAAGCGCACAAGCCAAGAGATTGAGAGAGGCTCGGCTTTGGCCCCTCGGGGCTGTTGTCATCTTGACAAGCCGATTTTACTTTTACTATTTTACTTTACTTAAATAACTTCTGAGATAGGGCTCTGAACCACTTTTGAACCGTTTTTAACCGCTTTCAAACCATTTCACAGACTTGAGATATAGCCGATGACTCTTTACTGATAGTTTATTTGTTTTAGAATTAAATTTTTTTATTTCTACGAAACTGATGGATTTTATTATGTATATACTGCGGAATCGGGAGAAACGAATCGAATCTTAGATCCGGGGCCGGGATTGCAAAGGAAAATACTATTAGAATTAACATGATCCCGAAATTGAAGAAGTCCGCAAGCTTTCTTCCCCACGCCATAATATATGTTGTTGGGGATATAACGCATAGCGACCAATCCTGGCCTATTGTGCACCGGCTCTGTGAAATTAGGCCGCGTAAATTTAGGCCGCGGTGCATTTTGTTTGGCGGCCTAATTGCATTCTGCAAAATGAATTTAGGCCGCGACCACAAAATGAAATTAGACTGCGCGGCCTTCTTTCATTTTCCAAAATGAATTAAGGCCGCGATTACAAAATGAAATTTGGCCGCGCGGTCTAAATTCATTCTACGAAATGAATTTAGGCCGCGAAGTCAAAATGAAATTAGACCGCGCAACCTTAATTCATTTTACATATGACCGCGCGGTCTAAATTCATTCTGCAAAATGAATTTTGATAGAATTTTCTAGTCTTGAATGTATTTTTTATGGCCGATCACAAAATAAAATTTGTTTTTTTGAATGATTCCTTTCGACGACTATATACAATGCAGCAATTTATTTATTTCCAAGCTGTATTTGTTGTGAGGTTAAAATTACACAGTTCAACAAATATTGGGGGCCTTGAGGGCCGAGGAATGAAAGTAATACCGTTCGAAAGAGTTTTTTAAGCTAATATTGGTTGGACTAAGACCTTTTATATGAAAGTATTGTAACACATAACGATGACCAATTTTGTCCATGTTTGCAAATCAATAACAAGCGTTCTCTATTAAAATCGACCAAAAAAAACTGTGCAAGGTAAAGGCACCAAACATCAAACTTAAGCTTTTAATAGTCGGTACTTCCCCTTTTTAATATTGTTTGTGAACATTTTCCAACACTACTGTGCTAGGTCGGGCATTTCTGGGACGGCCCTCGTACTTATATTCATTTTAAAATAAAACCAATTTTTGGCCCTTTTAACAACTTTGACTATTGATTTCTCAAAAACTTGACGTGCTAGAGAAATTATAAAAATTGGCTTATGTTCACCTAGAAACCCTTTCTCGAATGGTGCCATTCGAGTGCCTGCGATGACCCAATATTTGTTGAACTGTGTAATTGGTTTTTTGGATTTCAAGATTCAGATTTGGGAATTGGGATTGAATTTTAAATTTGAGAAAGTTTTTCTAAGCACTTTCAAATAGGCACGAATATTCAATCGTACTTACGTAAATTGGAAAATGTCAAAATTAACATTAATATCAGCTTGAAAAAATTTAATAAAAATAGTTTTTTTAAAACGAACCCAGACTCCGATTCCGGAGCGGTTCGACACTCTAAAAAAAGGATAAATACAATTTTTCAACAGTTTACTTGATGTAGCCAAGTTGCCGTGGAAACTCCATTTTCTGATATTTTGCCTTTATTTGCAAATGTTTTTAATTTTCAGCAATTTGCACTTGCAATCCTTGGAGTGTCATCTACCACACAGTTGCGGCACAAAAAGCACATGCTAAGTTTTTCCGACTATTTATTTTTCCTCCTTTTTTCGCAACAAAAAAAAAAATGAAGTCATAAAGTAAATAACAGAATGATTACTAGAATAAATTAACTTACATTACACTCGACACTGAAAGCGTGAATGCAAAAGAATGTAGCAGATAGTAGAGAAGAAGAGCCAAAAGAAAGAAACGAAAATCGATAGCATATGGCTGGTGACTTGTTTTTGGCTAGAAGCCCTCCGAAGAGGCCGGGGACCTGCTGGTGAACCTGGTGAACCGGCGACGAGGCGACATTGTGACTACGTAGTTCGAACTGGAAGCAGCAGGAAAATTAAAAGGCCTTCCGGTTGACTTAAGCGGGAACAGCTGATTCATCAAAGTGCCAACAAAAGTTCAGTTTAAGCAGGGAGAACATTTCAGAAATTAAAAAAAATTATTTAACATTAAACATGACATTTTCCAAGGCACAAACTTTTGTTCCCCAATAGCCGGCGCATGTCAACTGTCAAAAGAGAGGGAGAGAGTTAGAAAAAGAGCGAAAGAAAGAGAGCGTGTCTCCAGCCGGCTTTTGTTGGGCCATATGACGTGCAAAATTGTCTTGCGGTATTACATCAGCGCACAGGGCAGTCAAACTTTTATGGCGACACCTTCCCACCTTCTGCAGAGTATGCAAGAAACAGCAACGCCAGCAAAAATAACAAGAACAAGTGAGTAGGGGGCACTGCCGGCCAAGTGTCGCCAGCTTTGGATTGCATGCCACACGCTTATCGATTCACTTGGCATACGGAACCTTAGTCACTCGATCGATTCAATGAGGCTCAACTTTTGCCGTCAGCTGGGCGTTGGTATATACTCTGTATAATGCATTCCATTGTTGCAGTTAGTTTTAATCCTTGCTCTCCCCCACCACATCCCGTCACATACACAGACACTTGTTGTTGTACATGATTTACATTGTCTGCTGGGTGTCCTATTGTCCTGTGAATTTGTTAACAGTTCTGAATTTTGTGTGGAAAGTAATATAGGAAATTTTATCATTATTTTGCTTTTGGTATTTTAATTTTTTGGTGAACCCTCTAAATGCTATTAGGAAGTGTTTTTAATTAATTTTTTCATGTTCGAGGATTCATTTCGAGTATTTAGGGTACATGCCAAGGTAAGGCAAGCCAAGCAACATTTATCAATAAAGGTGGAATTAGTCTATATAAATCTAGGAGGAGTATTTAAGTACCACAAAAACTGTCAACAACGGAAAGCAAACCAAGAGCTGCCTTAATGTACAAATAAATTTTGTACCCTGAATATTTAGAATATGTGCCCTCTGCATGCGATTTCTCATGATTTGCTTCGAAAATTTGCAAAAAAAAAGCTGACTTACTGCAGGCAAAGCTGCTAATGTAAAATGAAAACAGATTTTCAACAATCAGCAAAAAAGTCTGCTGTGTATTCAACAAATGTTTGCTAGGTAAAGCTGAATACACAAACGCACACACATCACCATTAAGCCCCAAAAAATGATTATATTTTCGATTCGTTTCCTGGGAGCTGACCTGAAATAATTAGAAAACTTTCATTCAGCTCTGTGCCATGGAGATAGCTTCATTTTCACAAAATACAACTTTTCAGTCCTCAGTGAATAAGACTTTTGAGATTAGGAAGCAGTTGGGAGAAATGCGCAAATTGCTTTGGTCAAAATGATTAAGTGCCATAGTTCAGTTTCAGCAGGCAGAAGCGGCTGCACGAGAGACAGAAAGAGGAATGCTCTCAACTGACACTTGAAATGTTAAGTTTTCAATTGTGCAAGTATAATGGAATTTTCGTGTCAATAGACAACAGAATGAAAAGGGCAAACCCTTTGAACTACACTTTCAAATGAGTCAACTGACAAAAAAAAAAAGGTTTAAGTGATAGAATCGATAAAAAGAAATACTGAATTGGCAAATTCTAAGAACTAGGAGATTGCGGATAGTCCGTGAAGCTGAGAGCTACAAATTCTAAGTTAGATAACCTCAGCCTTTAGGTCAAGAATCTCCTGAGTTCAGTGCAAAAATATAAAATAAGTTTTGACTCAAAGTTTTTTTTAAAATAAATCATACGCTGTGTGGCCTTTTAATACCTTGATCCATATGAAAATGGATGAAAAGACATTATAAAGATACAATGATTAAAAGATATGTCTGGCAGAAAAAAAAACACTTAAGCGTCAACATTTTAAATCGGTGCACGAGTCGTATGAGCAATTTTTATAAGCTTAAGATAAATTTATTTGCAGAATCAACAATTACGCTACAAATGATATTGACAATCGTTGTATATGCTTTAGACTCAATATTTCTAGCGTTGAAAGCCTTGAGGCTCGAATATTAAATTTTTGTGCGGCATCGGAGAGATTCGGATCAGCAAATAAGATTTGTGACTTCCGTAAACGTTTTTGGTTTTAAGAAATGACACAAAATAATAAAAAACGCATCCATGCAAACCGATCGGGAAGTAGGACTGTTTTGGTTTAGTGGTTCATTGGTTCAAACTTAGTATTCGAGCATTATAAATTTGTAATGTACTTGTAGCATCCAGCTTAAGAGTGGGTCGAAAAGCGCCTCCCATTGCAATGTTATGTAACGTTGCAGTTGCAACGTAAGGCGGCTAAATAATGAGAGAATTGATCTCTTAACAGCCTCTCCCTTCTCTCAAGAAAATGGCGAAGGCTCTGTTAATAGTTTTCCTGCTGAGGGCCAAATTTGCAAGCCAGCACTTCGCTTTGGAATCTAAGGCTAAGCGGTCATAATTATTTATCCACCCATTCCTGTTACATACTTTTGCACAACTTCATGATCCCCCTTTTCCCATTTCCAATGGGAACAGGGTATAAAAAGAATGAGCAGGAAAGGCGTATGCGAGAGGAAGTCGAAAGCCTGTTTGGCATGAGTGAGCCTCGAAAATTCTACCAAAAAGTTCTGCGACTAGTCGAAGGTTTTAGGCCCGGAGCCTCACTATGTAAGGACGAAGCCGGATAGAACCACCGGACCATAACGAAGTTTGGTTAGCCATAAAAAGGCTAAAAAATAACAAATCAGCAGGAGCTGACGAGCTGCCCGCTGAATCGTTCAAGGCTGGCGCCGAGGAGTTGGTAAGGTGCATGCACCAACTCCTATGCAGAATATTGTCCGAAGAGAGTATGCCCGAAGATTGGAGTCTAAGTGTTCTCTGCCCAATACTTAAAAAAGGAGACCCTGCAACCTGCGCCAATTACCGCGGGATCAGTCTCCTACCCATTGCATATAAGGTTCTGTCATGTATCTTATGTGAACGTCTAAAGCCGAGAATGAGCGAACTGATCGAACCTTATCAATCTGGCTTTAGACCTGGTTATTCCACCAAAGACCAAATATTAATTTGTAATCCTCACCAAATTCCCACCTTGACTTTGATAAGAAATAAATCGTTTGACTGTGTTTTCAATTCCTTTGAACTATAATTATAGACAAGTTATCTGAATGTTTGCCTCTGTGACTTGCATATGCCGTGTTAATCAATGCTCTATTGATTTTTTCCTAGCGCCAGTCATTAAAAACTGTACACGAATGTCGAACGTGCACGAAATGTCTATCAAAAGTAAACATCAATGTCAGGCGATTAGATCGAGAGCCAAACAAAACACTAACAAAATATGAACTTTTCCTATTAAAGCCTTTTTCCGTTTAAACATAATTGACTTAATGTCAATTAGCAGTCATTTGCTGGTGATTTCCGTTTAAAAGGAATATGAGTTTTTATTGCATGTGCTTTGGTACATGATTCCTCAGATTACACACATTACGTCAAGCCCATCCATCGTCCTGCTGCAGTAATGTATTTCAATTTCAATTTTCTGCCTCTTGGAACTAATGCAATTATAATCATATCCCCTTCGTTAGCGAATGGATTAGAGAAAGGGTGGCCAGGAGAAATTTGAGGCCGCTGTAGTTTGGCGCAATCTCCATCACACTCTCGACTCTTGGCTGAGGACCAAGTTGCTGGCTGATGGCGTTTGTCAAAGTTGATAGTAATTTCATTTGACTCGGTAAGATGTTGAGTGAAAAAACTGATTTGGCTAGACTTTGGTTTTGGTGCAAGCAAACCGGTACAAAACCAAAACTAGTTTTAAATATTTTCAGCATTAATATATGATGCTTTAATGGTTGGATTTTCACTACCTTTTTTCGAATAATCCACAAGCTTGCCTATGTACACACTCATTCCAAAAATTCCACTTGTCCTCGCCTGGTTTGGTAAAAGAATAAAAACAAATTTCTGCATAAAAAGTTAAGTGTTCAGCACTTTTAGTTTTGAGTGGCAGCACGAAGCGCGCATTTTTGCCTTTTTCAACTTGGTTTAGGTTTCCATGGTTGACCCATTATATAAGCTATATGGGAATTTTGTGTGCGTTTGCATTTTTGATGTGTTTAGTGAAAAACGAGAGCGTAAGTTCAAGTCGGTCCTGCCCGACTTCGATATACCCGTTACTCAGGGAAATTAATGTTGTCTAGCCTTCCCTTATATTAGTTAACAGAGCATTAACATTCATAAGAACATTTCAACATTATGTAAACAATCAGAGCAATTTATAATTATCCATTTATTATCCGATCTTTATGAAACTTTCAGAGATTGTAGATATTGGCCACATGCACTACACAGCAAAATATGAGCTTGATATCTTTAAAATTGTAGGAGTTATTTTCATTGTGGGGGCGGAAGGGGGCGTGGCCAAAATTTGAAATAAACTTGATCTGCGTAGGACAATAGGATTCTACATATAAAATTTGGTGGCTCTAGCTCTTCTAGTCTCCGAGATCTAGGTGTTTATACAGACAGACGGACATAGCTATATCGACTCGGCTGTCGATGCTGACCAAGAATATATATACTATATGGGGTCGGAGATACTTCCTTCTGCCTGTTACATATATACATTTGCACGACTTTAGTATACCCTCTTTACTCTACGAGTAACGGGTATAAAAAACAATCAAACACACAACTGTAGCTTAACAATACAAACGAGTTAAATATTTAAGTGGATGAGAGACAAAGAGCAGAGGATTTTTTAAATGACCTTATTTGCTTATAAGTAATGTGTTAGCAGTTTTTCTTGGCAAATGTATGAGAAGCGGCTGCCAAATTGGCTTGATATATGCATATGAATATGTATTGATTGGTGCATAAAATAAAAAGATTTTTAACTATTATACGAATGGAAATTTAAACAAATTTAAAAGGTTAAATGTAATAAAAAATAACTTGTAGTTTTTACAGGCTCGAGGTCTTACTATGTTATTGACATAGCTTTAAACAGAGGCACACAACAGTCATCAGTAATAAAAAATATTGATAAATAATCAAGGTTTTAAAACGGTTCAAGCCGACCTCTTCAGGAACGGAAGTCAGAGCAAGGTAGGTTCTTTTGGTGCCCGAACCGGCAACCGAACACCATTTCAAATTTTTAATCGAACTGGAACCAGACTCTGTACCAAAGTATAAACGATTGGCAGCATTAAAACTGATAAGACATATGCAGAGCTAGTTAAAACTCGCAGTGTGTTGCCACGCCCCTATTCTATTAAAGCTTCATGATTACACCCTGTTACTGCGACAAAATACTTTTGAAATGACCCACCGTACGCAGTAGAGCAGGTCGAGTATAGAAGTTCCACATACTTGGTTTCTTCCTAACATCCCCAAAATCTGAAGTTATGGCCCAAAAACCGCATTTCATTTTTTACTCATTTAAATTGAAATATCTGGCGCAAGCATTGTATATTGCCTTGGAAATTCAGATAGCGACGAGAGGAATCTGAAGTACGATAATCAATGGTTTGGCGGATTTAGCTTGATGGCTAAGAAAGGCGCGTTACAGATCTGGCATTTTCTCCTTTTTTTATTGAAATTTCTACTTTGGTACCCACTAATTTTATTATTCTATTCTATGCGATTTTTTTTTAAAGTTTTATTAAATAAGCCCATTTAATTCTATATTGAACAAATGTTGTCCCAATTAATTTGGTTACAGTTTGGCGAAGTCATTCCATTTTTTTGAGTACACATTGACAATCCATTATTTTTATACCTGTTACTCGTAGAGTAAAGAGGGTATACTAAAGTCTAGCAAATGTATGTAACAGGCAGAATGAAGCATCTCCGACCCCACAAAGTACATATATTCTTGATCAGCATCAACAGCCGAGTCGATTTAGCCCTGTCCGTCTGTCCGTCCGTCTGTCCGTAATGCGACTTGTAAACAATTTTTCCGACCGTGGGACAGTCGAAAGAAGACCTTACCGTCGAAACCCAACAGTTCGGACGGAGGAAAAAATTCAAACTCTTTTCTGCTCACATGCATCAACTCTATTATTTTTAAATCTAATTAAGCTTTATTTAATAAAACTGAATGAACTTTAACATGAATAAAAGAAAAATGAATTTCATACACTGAAAAAAAAGTTATTTGAGTTAATGTACTTAATGTGGCAATATTCATCAGCCACCCTATATGTCTGAACCATTTGTCATTGCGATCTGACTGTAATTTTAAATTACTTACTTGGACTGCACTAGAACTGCTATGTAGGACAACTGACAAGGCTACATTTGAATTACATTCAACATACTCTCGTATTTGCTTTGTCAAAGTCATTCATATAAAAATAAAGTACTACTTACCATAACAATAGACAATTACGTGTTTGCCCAAGAACTCAAACCAAAAAAATGTTGTATGCGGCATTGCAATTTTATGCTGCATTGTCTTAATGGCCCAGGGTTTTCAATTGCCACAGACATTGAGGGATTAAATCGAAGGGAAGGGGATGGAAGTTCATGTGAGTTTATGCAGCCAAGTAAAGTTTCTGCTGATTGCGCAATGTTTCAGGCAGGTCTATGTGTAAATGTATAGATACTTCCTCGCATTTTTGGGAATACTTTTCCACTTAATCGCCGCTAAATAAATGCTTCCGATTGCCCTTTTCCTGCTTAGACACGTCTGCCAGAGCCAAAAATAGAGTGCGTAACATAAAAAGTAGTCAAAAGAAAAAATGTTTGCAATTCAATTTTATTTCCAAAAAGTTTTTCTTGAACCCAGACTTAAAGTCAAGTTGTTGGCTGCACAATTTGCATGTCAAGATATTTTTGATTGCCCGTCAAATGACTATTTAGCTTTTATAATAATGTTGAATTTCTATTTAATAAAATTTGCAAGAATCAACAAAAAAAAACATTTTGTTACTTCTACTTGACATTATATTTATTTCAGTTTCCCCAGTCGAATATACCCTGTTTCAAAATATCCCAATCGTCTGAAGTAGATTATTTCTTTCAAGAACATTTCCCTGGTTTTTAAGTCAATTATTTAAAGTTGTTGACTCCATAACCACTGATTGAAATAAATGTGTATTAGCCTAATATAATACAGTATAAGATACCAGCACGTTTCGACTGAAATACTATTGCTTTTAACTAACAGCCACTCATACACATCCTTGGCCATAATTTTCCACGCAAACAAACACCAGCAAAGTTTTCCTTTGGTTTGCATTTATTTGCCTTTTTTTGTGCCGTAATCTTAATGCGTGCAAACTGCGAATAGTTTTCCCAGTGGTTTTTATGACACATCGCATATCCACTTTGAATTTTGTGAAGAAATAGAAATAAAGAAAAAATGACTAAACATTTTGTGGATGCTGCCGCCTTGATTCACAGCTGACGTCACAGTCGAGTATTTTGTTTGTGCCGGTGGTCTCTTAATTTTGCCATTTCTTTTTTTCGTTTTTACCCCAAACCAAATGCTGACGTAAGTCTTAGAAACTTTTTGTTATATAAAGGGACAGTTTTTGTTAGTTTTTCTTTCTTTCGGCTAAGGAATAAAAGTCGAGTGCATTTTGATTGAAAATTGCCAGCAGATTTTGTGGATTGATGAAGACACACACAGAGTTAAGAACCAAGCGACTGTGACTGCTAACAAGAAATGATGATAAATAACCTGTTTGAATTCACGAAGTTGTGATGCCCTGGAGAGGGTTAAAAGCTTTTAGGATACGCAGTTGGCGTCGGATCATACTAAATAGACGGATAGAGGACACGGCTAAGTCGACTCGGCTGTTGATGCTGATGAAGAATATATATACTTTTGCACATTTCATGATCAGGGTAAAATTAGGTTTCACCTGGAACAAATTGTTTCTAACTCAGTGGCCGCTATTTCAGTGGCACCGGGAGCTGAATACCTAACCCATAAATTGGCAGTAGTGTATTTGACCCCTGCAGTTATTTTAGTACCTTGGTATATTGTCTTATGAGAACCATCTAAACCATGGCAAAAATTAAAAATAAACTTGATCTGCCTGCAAGTATGGGAAGTTTATGTCCCACACATATCTTTTACCATCTCTGATATCTGTTTTTCATATTCTAAGAAATAGAACCAATCTATTATCTAGATTGAAATTCTCTTTTTCAAAAAAAAGACTGCAATTTAAAAATAACAAGATAGAAGAAAACTTGAAACAAGATTGAATATGTATATGGGCTTAACGACCTGTTTTGATTTTAGTCAAAGTAAATGGTAGCAGGCTCAAAGTCGAGGGTTGATTATAGTTCAAAAACACAAGGCAACAAAATTTGACTTTTTCCAGTATATTGAAGGGTTGGTTGTGATTCTAGATGATTTTCGTGTGCTAAGCAAGATTGCGTTTTCAGAAATTGGCCATCACGTCGAGATTTTTAGTAATTTGAGCTTAAAGTTGCTAAAAGTGCCTATTTTGACACTTTTTACGAGCGTTTTTCGGGGAATCCATTTTATTGTTTGGGCTCTCTTTGATACCATCGGAAAGTACCACTCCTTAGGGTTGGAGATGCTTCCTTCTGCCTGTTACATACATTTGCACGGCTTTAGTATACCCTCTTTACTCTAAGAGTAACGGGTAAAATCACCAGTTGAGAATTAGTTATAAAATCGGCAAATAAAACCTCGAACCTCAAAGTCGGAGCTCACAATACATTGTCATTTGTAAGGGTATACAAAAGTATGTACTTAGGCATCTTCATAACTAAACGTGTGCCATCGATAACAGAGTCTCGTAGTGAACATCATCGTTATGCACATGAGTGCACTAAGCGCAGTACACACACAACCAGGTTTTTAGAAATTCACTCACCCGCACTCTTTCACACACACACATATAAACGCACTCGTGCGGCAATAGCTTTAAAAGAAAACAAGAACAAAAGAAAGCACGCAGCGTAGAATAGATTTTTAAAGAGCTTTCAACTAAAGTAGAATCAAATTTCATGATCATTTTGTTGAAATTGGATTTCATTTTCTCACTTGAAATCCGTTGGATTCATCATTCAGAGACTCTATTCTGTTTCAGCTAGACAGGCAGTCGGGGACAAGAAAATGGAATTAAATAAGGTTTTTTTTGTTCTTGCTTTGGGCTATTGTGCACATAATGCAAGTTTCATTTTGCGTTAAAATACTAAGAATGTTTGTTGGGTGTGTGTGTGGGTGAGCGTGAAAAACGTCAAAAAGTTTGTCAGTTTGGCATACCTTATCTGTATGTGAAGGTTATTTTTTTGGTTCATGGAAACCATTTTAATTTATTTTATTTTATTGGAAGTTCTAAATTGTGTATTAGGTTAATTTAATTAAAATAAGATTTCACGTCAACTTGTAATGGACCTGGAAAATTTAGGTCCGGCTTTGTCTCAAATCCCTGGTGCTTACCCAGGATGTTGTCTTAAGCGCATTCTCATCCTTTCTTAGGAGCTCTATTAGATTTCTACTAACTCTATTATAGGGATATAAGGCCACCAAAGCCAATTCTTTGGGGTCATCATCACCCTATAACTCTATTATATATATCTATTATATATGTCCCATACATTTCAAACCTCTATCTCTTACCATCTCTGAGATCTGTTTGTTCATACGGACAGACGGACAGACAGACAGACAGACAGACAGACAGACTGACGGACAGACGGACATGGCTAGATCTACTCGGCTATTGATAGTGATCAAGAATATATATACTTTATAGGTTCGGAGACGCTTCCTTCTGGCTGTTACATACTTTTGCACAAACTTAATATACTCTGTGTACCTCTTGTACAGAGCATAAAAAGGTGATATTTATATTTTACCGCTCCTCATAAGTCAGACACCTCAAGCGAGATCCGCGTTATAGACTTTGAATTTATTTTTATACCCTTGCAAGGGGTACGAGGGCCATCCCAGAAATGGCCGACCTAGCACAGTAGTGTTGGAAAACGTTCACAAAAAATATTAAAAAGGGGAAGTACCGACTATTAAAAGCTTAAGTTTGAAGTTTGGTGCCTTTACCTTGCACAGTTTTTTTTTTGGTCGATTTTAATAGAGAACGCTTGTTATTGATTTGCAAACATGGACAAAATTGGTCATTGTTATGTGATACAATACTTTCATATAAAAGGTCTTAGTCCAACCAATATTAAAAAGGAGCTGGATTCCACCTTACGTAATTCTGCTCCCTCGTTTACAACAATAAAATATTAGGTGGCTGAGTTTAAGCGAGGTCGTTTGAGCTGCGAAGATGAACATCGTAATGGGCGTCCAAATGAGGTAGCCACTTCAGAAATGGTGGCCAAAATTAAAAAATGTGTATTGAGTGACCGGCGATTGAAAGTTCGTGAGTTAGCTGAATGTGTAGGCATTTCAAAAAGCATCGCTTATTGACCGAAAAATTGGACATGAAAAAGTTATGCGCAAGATGGGTGCCGCGTTTGCTGTTCCATCATGACAATGCGCCGGTTCACACCTCTGCCGTTGCAATGGCTAAAATTAATGAATTAAAATTTGAATTGCTACCTCACGCCCTTTATTCGCCAGACTAAGCTCCCTCTGATTATTTCTTATTTCCAAACTTGAAAAAACAGCTCGGAGGAAAACGATTTGGCAACAATGAAGAGGTGGAGTCCAAGGTTAATGCCTATTTTGAAGCATTTCACAGTTCTTATTATAAACAAGTAAGGGAGCTGCAGTCGAGTGCCCCGACTACAAAATACCCTGTTCCCTTGATTTCGTGTGTTTTTTCTTTACATACACACACACTCACACATACACACACTCCAACATACACACAAACGCATGGCATGCGGCCGCGCGCGATAAGTGAAAATGCAAGACCCCCCCTCTCTCCCACAAGCAAAATTCATTCGTATATAACTTCGGTGTTTATTGTCCGATCTTAGTGATCTTTTCAAAATAGATAGATATTGGGCCTTACTTGATATATGTAAAGTTTGGAAGGTCTCTGACAGTTTTTTGCGCTTAAAGAGGGGAGGGGGAGGAATTTTCCAAATCTGAAACAAACTCGTTTTGAATCGGGTATACACCTATCTACATGCAAAAATTTGTGGCTCTAGCTCTTATAGTCTCTGAGAAACACGCGTTCATACGGACAGATGGACAGACGGACGGACAGACGCACGGACAGACGGACGGACAGGGCTAAATACTTTATAGGGTCGCCAATGTTTCCTTCTACCTGTTACATACATTTGCACAACTTCATGATCCCCCTTTTCCCATTTTCAATGAGAACAGGGTATAAAAAGGTATCGAAGCTATTGAACATCACTGGGAAAAGTGTATCGACCTAAAAGGATCCTTTGTTGAAAACAACAAAAAAATTATAAATTTTTGTGTTTTAGTAGTTATGTCGGCTATTTCTGGGACCGCCCTCGTATCATAAAGTTGTCCGGATGTTGGTAACACATTGAAGGAAGTATCTCCGGGATGAGTTGATTTAGTCTTGTCCGTCTGTTTTTCTTTCCGTCTGTCCGTCTGTTTCTATGCTGACTCCTTCGTCAGTTTCAAAGCTATCCTCACCAAACTTTGTACGAAATCTTTTGGTACTAATACGCTGCACATTGGTCGGAGACGTCCAGATCGGATAAGTATAGCATATAGCTGTCATAAGAACGATCGGTCGAAAAACTTGTATTAGTGAGAAAAACTTTTTAATGAAATTTGGGCGTAAACGGACTTATCGATAAGTCCTCGGGCGTTATGTCATGGTACCTTTAAATCACATGCACATGGACTATAGCTGTCTAACTTTGATTTTAAAAACTTTGTCTCTTTATATAAAAAAAAAAGGAAGCATCTCTGACCTCATAAAGTATATATATTCTTGATCATAAGGTATTGGGGTGGTGTAACATTGATCGCACATTGTCATTTGCAATTTTTATCGACATTCAGAAACTCACCTCCTGACCAAAAATTTTTCAGAACTAAAAATTTAAATTAATTAAAAGTAATTTAGAAAGTTGACCATTTATAAGCGTTATTATTAAGACATTATTACATCTATCTTATTTTAATAAGATTTTAAATAAAATACTGAAAATCTTAAATCATTTTATTCATTGTCGCAAGTTAATGTTTTCTCGTGTATAAATGCAAAATGTCAACCGGCTTATCAACATATCAACATCACTGCACACAATACTCCAGTGAGGAGGTACTTATTTTGCAGGTGACACAAGTTCATCATTGGCCACAAATGGTTTCCAAATTCATTTTTCATAAACTTCCTCAATTTTGGGTGGGCTGCTTTATAATTTAAGCATATAAATTATATATGAAAGTGCGACCGCAATCAATTTTTGCCTGACTTTACATAAATCAGTAGAAATTTATATTTTTCCCTTCTACTTCTTTTTGGTTGCATTACATTTTACTGTCTGACATGAAAAATAGTTGGAAAAAAAAAACCGTTCTCTTGTAGCCCGATGGGTGATAAATATATGATGCAGCCAACAAAGTCAGGTGAGCCTTCACACCCACATCATCCCCTGTTGCTGGTGGGTGCCGTCCCTGACATCAACTGGCAATTCATTTGACAAACGAACCTTCAGGCGCCACACTCGAGCGCCGTTAGTCGATTAAAGTGCGTTTCTTTCCAGTGCTTTTTTTTGGCGAATTGATAAATTATGCATCAAGTCGCGTGTCATGGATACCGCTACTGTTCACTGCGTTGTTTATTTGAGAAATGCTTAATAAATATGATTTATTGGTCATGGAATTGATTTGTAATGGAACTTTTTCAATTGGTTGACTCTGTAAGCATGTCAAGTATTGAAAGGCTGGACTAGGCTAGGGAGGATTTTTTCTATTTACCCCAAAATAGGTTTATTGGTTTCATTTAACTTCATTTTAAGGGGTTTTCTCTATAAGTGGGTGGTGCAGAGTGATTTATTAGGTAGACTAACTTAAAGAATAAAAGAGAATAGATTGTCAACTTTTGAAAGGCCTCCAAATTTCGTATTTCTTAGTTTGCGGTGATTTCCCATAATTCCAAGGCTTATTCTTAGGAATCACCAAACTATGTATGTCTACAAACGTGTTCATGACAATTGTTTTTTGGGATGCGACTGCCTTAAAAAAAAACAAAGTAGATCAATGAAACAATTCGTTTGGCTCACTAACTTCCAAAATTCTTGGCACTTCTGACCCCAACCGTTATTCATGGTGTCCTCTATTCGTGCTGTAATTTTTTTTTGTTCTATTGCAACAAACACTCACTTGAAGATTTATAGCTTTACTGAGTATTTAAGGGCGGACGGAGGCAAAACAAAGGGGCATATTTTTCATTGCATACTTGCAGACGTCAGTTTACACTGTACCATAATCCCCACTTAGAAAAAACACAACACATGTAAGATATGTAAGCTAAAGACATTGACTACACCCTCTAGAACGGCCGACCGGCGCTGTATGGACGTTCCGTCGTCCCACCCTTATTTCCCTCACTATGTGCAGCAACGCTCGTTCGACCCAATGCCATACATGGAGCGACATAAGCAACGCCCGTTCGACCCAATGCTATGGATAGACAGATGCTTCTCTCTTCACGGCAATGCCATCCACATGCATAATATAAATATTTTAGACTACAAACGTTTCATTGTATATTTTTATTAATTTTATATTAAATATAAAATGTAATGTATAAATGTCAAGGATAAAGATCAAGTTGAATCATTTTCCAGGTAAATAAAGTATAATGGCTTGTCAAGTTGACACAGCCCCAAAAAGCCAAAGCCGAACAAAGCAAGAGAAAGGGACCGTTAGTTTAACCCTGAGTCCGAACGGCAGTTTGAGAAGATTTTGCATGGCTAATTACTACAAAAGCTGGCGCTAACAGCAGAGAGGGGTGACCGGGTATAAAGTTTATTCAAAGAAAAAACTTTTCATTAGAACCCACGACCTCTTGCACAGCGGTCGCGCACACTATACAAATGTCAAGGATAATCAAGTTGAAACATTTTCCAAGACAGGTTTTAAATATAGAATATAAATATAGAGGAAAAAAAATTAAATATATTATAGTCCATTTCTCACTAAGACTCTGCATTTGTCTCAGCATTTGTCTCCGCCTTCCGCTTTAAAGATTTTTTTTGAAGAAATTCTTCTTTTGTGCCACAAGGGCGTCGCGCAGCTCTTCCTCCACATCGCCACTAGCGGGTGGTGTGCAATGCGGTGCTACAAACAGAATACGATACAGCTTGAGTACGAGCGAAGGCAGTACTAGGTAATTTTTTCAATATGACAACTCTCGGCCACGTGTTGCGCGGCCGGTCAAAGCATACCTTGAAACGCTGAAATGGGAAGCCCTATCATCCCCCCGTAGTACAGCCTAGACAATGCCCCTTCCGAGTACAAAGTGATTTCGTCAATGACGCTTGCCCTTGAGAATCAGCAGGTTCGCCTTTTTAGAAGAATCCAAAAGACGCTTTTTGCGATTGTAAACGAGAATTGCAGGAAATTGACGGAATCGAACCCACTACCACTTGCACGCCGGGCGCACACTCTAGCCGCTGAGCCACACCCGGCCAATTACACCCGGTCAAATACAAAATATTGAAGAGGTGTGTAAGCAATAATATAAATATAACAATCCAAGTTTTTTAAACTTTTATTTTAGCTCAAAATGACTCGTGGAAAGATAAAAACCAAGCATGAAGATGGTATAAAAGTTGGTGTAATCGAGAGTTTTTAAAAGGTTCGCAAAAATATAGCAAAAATAATCGCTGTGCTGCAATACTCAAGGTGGATGAGCGGACCAACAGACCCATAAAGACTCAAAATGGCTAATCAAATGACTGGGCCAGCAGGCCGAAATTTGGGAAACTGGATAAAATGATTGTCGGAAACGATTAAGAATAATTAAAGAATGAAATGTCTTATGCCAAAATTTGGAACATTTTCCCAAATTGGTTTTTGAAATTCTCTTCTTGAAATTGCACCAAAAAATGAAAAATTTATGGTCAAAACTAGGAAAGAAATAGTTTTTAGAGCAAAAGTTTCAGCCAATTTAGTTTAAATTCGCTAAGGTTTTAGTTGGTCAAGGTTTTATGTTGAACCACACTCGGTGCTTTGCAAAATTACTGAATTATTAAAAAATTAATTACGTGATTTTGTCTGAATTTTGCATTTATTCCCAATTTTTGTTTCATTTTTTAAATTTTTTTATTTGATTAGAATTTTAATGAATTTATTTGAGCAGCTGCCTAAAGTTTTTCAAATTACTTTGAGTTTACGATGCATTTTTGCCATTTGTCTCCATTTTGTCTAGCATCATATGCATGTGGTGGCATATGTACAGACCTTTTTTATGGTTTCCACCGACCACAAAAAAAAGCAAAATCACACCACACCAAACACAAACACCTGGCCAGCAACCAACCAATGAAGCAACCGTCAGTTTGTCTGGTCTGCCCCATCATCCTCTTGCTATACTGTGAGACTGGTGCGTGCCATTGTGGTTTAGTTTGCTCGATTGCTCACCTAACATGGCCTTTGGGTTCATGTGTGTGTGTACTTGTGTATTCTCTACGGCAGCGTCAGCAATTAATTCACTCAACATGGCCCCAGATAGACGTGAATGTTCCATTCATTTTTGACGCTTCTCAAATTTAAGAGCCTCTGGTAGCAGATTGAATTGTTGGTGAGCCACACCTTGGACACTAAAATATGGTCATTTGGGTTTAGAGGTCATCATTTAATAAGTTCCTTGGAGCATTTAAAATTTTGTATTTTCTGCTCTCTCTTTTCCTGGCCAAGCAATCGGGAGAAATAAGGAAATCGCATGAAAATGCAAATTGAATACTTTTTCTTTTGTTTTGAGAGCAGACTGATATAATCGCTTATAATCTCAGATTTAAAAAAACTGCCTAAATCGAGACCTAAAATAGTCCAGAAAACTACTGAAATTTATATTACTCATACTTAAATAATTGAATTTGCAATTCTCAGATTTTTCATTTCAATTCCGCGCCTCAGGCTATGCTACAAAACACTGTCAACACCCAACTAAGGTAGAGGGAAGTTGTTCATCGCAGCAAGCTATTTGGTCTACGGTCATACGTGTAGTATGTCACACACACATATACACACTCTTAAAGTGACATCAAGTCGAAACTCATTTGTATGCAACCTCAAGTCGAGGGACATTAAACTTTTAAGACGCTTTTATTGCACTTCCTTTTCAATTCCTAATCCTTATGCATCTGTCCCTCATGTTTGTATGTGTGTGAGTTACTGACTTGGCTTTGATTTGACAGTCTGTCGATGTGTAGAGACTTGATTTATTGCTTAGCAAATCTCTGCCAAACCGCAATCGACACTCCAATGACAAAAAAAGATGCCCTGAACTTTAGTTCATTCTACTTATTGAAAATAAACAATTTAAACCATAGCACACTGGGCCAGCAGGCCGAAATTTTGGCCAAAAGTCCCACTATTTTGTTTGGGAAACTGGATAAAACGATTGTCGAAAACGATTAAGAATACTTATAGCTATTTTACGCCTAAATTTGGAACATTTTCAGAAATTGATTTTTGAATGGCTGAAATTCAAAGTTGATTTTTCTTGAAATTGCTACAAAAAATGGAAAATGATCAGTCGAAACTAGATAAGAAACAGCTTCTAGATTCTAGATTTTCGACTACGAAATAGATTTCAATAAAAAAATATAAAAAAGTTTTCGATTCTATTCGTTTTTATAAAAATGAAAAATCTTAGTTTTAGGGGTTTTTTTACATTTGGCAACTTTGACTTAGTGCCACAGGGTATTCACTCGCAACATGACTAGTTATTTTCTTTGAATATTGTACTATAGCGGGAGGTATGCGCTTTAGCGCGGTTTTGCTTTGGATTTCAATAAATCGCTTTTAAAAATGTATTCCCTTTTGGCATCGAGTCAGTTTCAAGTTTCAAGTCAGCTTTTCTTTTTTAAAACATCGTAATTTTGCCCATGAAGCTAAACTGTGATAGCTTAGCTATTTTCATTTCCATGGATTAAAATGTGTAGCATACTTTTAGAAGCACGGAATTACGGGTTAAGATACAAACTAAAGTAATTTTCTAATTAAATAATTAAAAAATTTTAGATTTAAAATTTTTTTTTTTAACAATGAATATAATGAACAGGTTAAATAAATGAAAATAACGGTAAAAATAATCAGCTTGACTGAAAATCCTTAACGGGGTGGGCAGTCAAAGTTAGTTATGTTTTGGGTTAATAGCTCATAAACAACTAATCAGATCATGACAATTAAAAAAAAAATAGGGGAAAGTTAACTTCGGCTCGGCCGAAGTTTTGTATACCCTTGCAGCATCCATTGAAAACAAAAAAGTTTTTCTAACTAAGACTACTTTTTGGACCTTACTTTTCTATGGGATCTATACTATATAGATGTCTGATTTCGACCAAACTTGGTGAAATCATGGAAAAGCATGATACACTGTGAATTACGAAATTTGAAGGCGATCTTTTTTAAAACAAAAAAGTTTTTCTCACTAGAACTTCTTTTTCGACCGATTATTCATACTGCAGCTATATGCTATGGTCACCCGATTTTGATAAAAGTTTGTAGAAATGTGTCCAAAGTAATTAAAATAAGTGTATGCCAATGATAAGGACGTTTTCATTAAAAACAAAAAGTTTTCCTCACTCAAACTAGCTTTTCGATAGATCGTTCCTATGGGAGCTATATGCTATAGTCATCCGATTTCGACCAAATTTTGTAGAATTGTGTAGAAGTATATAAAATAAGTGTATGCCAATGATAAGGACGTTTTCATTAAAAACAAAAAAGTTTTTCTCACTAGAACTTGTTTTTTGACCGATCGTTTCTATGGCAGCTATGTGCTATAGTCATACCATTTCGACCAAACTTAGTGAAATCATGGAAAGGGATAGTAAACTAAGAAATACGTACTTTGGAGGCATTTCCATTAAAAACAAAAAAGTTTTTCTCTTTAAGACTAATTTTTTAACCGTTCGTTCCTATGGCAGCTATATGCTATAGTCATCCGATCCGGCTGGTTCCGACAAATGTGCAGCGTATTTGTACCAAAAGACTTCGTGCGAAGTTTGGTGAGGATAGCTTTAAAACTGGCGGAAGAGATAGCATAGAAACAGACGGGCAGACGGACGGACAGACTCAGATGACTCTGAGAGTCAGAGCCATGATACAATTATACAGGTACGGCGGATATATCATTGTGCTCTCAATTTAGTCCTCATTTTTTTAGTCTGTTGCTGTCATTCCACGTGCAAGGTTGTCACACTCTTCTCTCTCCGATTGCCGGCGGCAAAATTAGGGGACTGTTTTGGTTTGCACAGCTCACTTTGTTGTTGCTCATTTTGATTTCCATCAAGTTAGTAATATGAAAATCATTTTTTTCACACACACTAAATTTGTGTGCGCGTGCCCTGTCAGACTCTCTCACTTACACACTCTCTCTAAGGCCCAATTTACACGACCTGATCACTCAGCTGAGTTTAGTATCTGTGTACCTGTCCGTCCGTGTAAACAGTCGTCTTAGCCTACTCAGCTGAGCGATCAGGTGTAATAGAGCCGGCTCAAATTGAACTGACCGCACAGCAGAGCGCTCAATGAACCATTGGTTTTGTTAATGACTCAACTAAGCTTCTCAGACATGTGTAAATGCTGAACTGAGTTGCTCAGCTGAGTTTTTTGACACTCTATAAAACAAATTTTTCCACAATAAAAACATTTCCAAGCGTTTTGCTTTCGATTTATAAGCATAGATCCATGATTCATCACCCATTACCATAAATCACCGCAATAAAATCAGATTAACATTTCTTGACTCTAATCATCAGGTTATGTGCCTTTTTATACCCTTGCAGAGGGTATTATAAAATTGTCCGGATGTTTGTAACGCATAGAAGGAAGCATCTCCGACCACATAAAGTATATATATTCTTGATCAGCACGACGAGCTGAGTTGATTTAGCCTTGTCCGTCTGTCCGTCTGTCCGTCTGTTTCTATACTATCTCCTCCGTCAGTTTTAAAGCTATCCTCACCAAACTTTGAACAAAGTCTTTTGGTACAAATACGCTGCACATTTGTCGGAACCGGCCGGATCGGATGACTATAGCATATAGCTGCCATAGGAACGATCGGTTGAAAAACTAGTCTTAAAGAGAAACACTTTTTTGTTTTTAATGGAAACGCCTCCAAAGTACGTATTTCTTAGTTTACTATCCCTTCCCATGATTTCACCAAGTTTGGTCGAAATCGGATGACTATAGCATATAGCTGCCATAGGAACGATCGGTCGAAAAACTAGTTCTAGTGAGAAAAACTTTTTTTTTTTAAAGAAAACGTTACTTTGGACACATTTCTACAAAGTTTTATCAAAATCGGATGACTATAGCATATAGCTGCAGTATGAATGATCGGTCGAAAAACAAGTTCTAGTGAGAAAAACTTTTTGTTTTAAATGGGATCGCCTCCAAATTAACGCCTCGTAATTAACAGTGTATTATGCTTTTCCATGATTTCACCAAGTCTAATCGAAATCAGACATCTATATAGTATAGATCCCCTAGAAAAGTAATGTCCAAAAAGTAGTCTTAGAAAAGCTTTTTTGTTTTCAATGTAAGCTGCAAGGGTATACAAAACTTCGGCCGAGCCGAAGTTAACTTTCCCCTATTTTTTATCACGTAACTTTGATCCGAAACTGCAAACGGCAGATCTTTATCCAGTTCGTATGGTGACACACTTAAAAATTATATATTTTATACAAACGTTGGCTGATACTGGGCTCTTTCAATTGGTTTAGAATGTAGGCAACTAAAAATTCTTTCCCACCCGCTGACTCCATTGGTCAGCCAGACGGGCATCAAAAATATATAACATTTTCGTCTTGCATTTTAAAGGAATTAAAATTTAATTACATTGTCTTTGAACAATTATAATTACATTCATAGAAAAAACAATTTTAAATGAATGCAAAACGAAAAACCAAAACCCAAAAACCACATTTGTACATTTTAATTTCTCCTCATAGGCAGGAGGTGTTGGTGGTCCACCAATTGGCCAGTTTGTCAACCGCTTTTCGGGCGCTCAGCCAAATTGTGGTTTCTGTCGCAATATCCTCCCACTTTCTCCTTGCTACAATGGCAAGCATTTGACCAAAATAAAATCCATATTAATGGGCTACAATTGCTGCTACGACTACGATTTTATGGCTATGACAAAAGACTGAAACGCACACAAGTGCTCGGTATTTGGTATCGATTGAAGCGAAAACCACTGCAAAGTGTAAATTGGGTTAAACTCGTCAGAGGACAGTCAAGAGACAGTTTCAGGACACATGGCCAAGTTAATTACGGCCTCAGTTCATATTATTTTCATTCCTTTCAAGCTAAAGGAATTTATTTACCTGCGCTTCACTCTAGAAGATAGTAGCCACTTTGCACGCAATGCCAAAGACAGTTTCACCTGCTTTATATTTAGCTGTCTTTTGGTATAATTTTAATTTTAAGGTAGGATATTGCTTATCTCATTACAGGCCTTAACTTAGCTATTTAGAGTAGGGCTGAAAAAATATTCGTATATTTATAAAGAAAACTGATATAGAGCATTTCATATTTTAAAGCTCGTTAAATTTTTAACACTTATTCACAGCGAATTACACGGTGTGACTAAAAAAAAAATCAAAACAAAACTTCTGGGATGGGACATAGCGTAGGTAGTAGATATTGTTCAGTAGATTTTTGTGGCATACTATAATTTTTTGGTGCACATCGAAATATTGAATAACGGTAAAAACCCTTTTTTCCGCACAAGCACTCACTTATACACCCATAAGTCGTCATATATCTAACCAGCTGAATACCCGGAGACGCCCGGGTTCTTATGATTCTCAAGAGAGCGATTATATTCAATCTAGTGCAGGCTGCAAGTCGTTATAAACA
Source organism: Lordiphosa collinella (assembly GCA_018904265.1). Lineage (NCBI taxonomy): Eukaryota > Metazoa > Arthropoda > Insecta > Diptera > Drosophilidae > Lordiphosa > Lordiphosa collinella. Next base: position 4,252,154 of record JAEIFV010000001.1, read on the forward strand.
TTTTGGACCGTTCGATCTTTTCCTCTATATAAGTACACGTCTTCATGATTTTCTAAAATCATGAATATTTTGACTTATCGTGACTTTTTTGACCGTTTGGTTAATGCTTTATTTACCCGTCTACAATTGCCGTCTATCGAATCTTCACAATTATCCAGGCTCAAATCAAAAATTTGCAAACTTCGCAATATTTTGGACCGTGTAATCTTTAGCTTCCATTTATCAACGCCGGCATTGTAATATAAGCACTAAGCGCTTTCATAAAAACAGATCTCAGAGATGGTAAGAGATAGATGTTTGACATGAATGGGACATATGCTTCTTATGCGTGCAGGCAGATCAAGTTTATTTTCAATTTTTGCCACGACCCCTCCCGCCCCGGAAATTGGAAAAAACGTCATATCTCCCAGTTTTATAGATAGAGTGTTCGTTCCTTCTGGACATATTTAGTAATCAGGATTATTTATCGATCCGCCAAAGGAATGGTAAAGATCGGTTGAACGGTTGTCGAGCTATAAGGAAAACAAACAATTATGGGCAGCACCGGCACCGGAAAAATTTTTCGTATAGGCCTGTATCCAGCACTGCGGAAAATTCCTGCCAGGAATTTGCTATTTATTTTGAGTTTGTGGAACCCAAGTAAAATATTTTGGCCAAGTTTGGATTTAAATAAATTTAAGCAAAATAGCGTTAATCCAACTTCGGTCATCCATTGTAGATTTAATTTCAGCACGACGTGTCCAGTGGTTTGTTATTGATTGAGCGGTCGGGTGATTTGACATCACACCTCGACATCAGTCACATTGCTCTCACAATTCGTTCTAAATTATTGGGTCCATGCAGTGTGGCCCGAAAAGAAATAAGACTCAATGGTTGGTAGCCAATTAAATAAAGTCTGTTTTATTTGAATGCAAGATTAGAACAAGAGCTCAGCAGACGGATCAGTACCTTGGCAAAACGAATCTGCTGCATGTGTAGCAATAAGGGAGAATGAAACTATTACAAAATAGAAACCGCTATTATTAATTTAGTTAAATTAAATCTTGTATTATATTTTTATAAACATTATCTGGCGTTTGGTTTGTTCTCCACTTCCCATTTGTCTCCATCTATGCGCTCATCACATCCAAAATAATTGTCAACAATATATTCCTGAGCTGTGCAATAGCTGTTTTTCGTTCCACACACGCTTAAGAAACGCCGCTATCGATACGCCGCCATCGACACGCCGCCATCTATACAAAGTGTGGATTTTGTTCAAGTTGCTGGATACACAACAAACGAAATCGTAAACAGAAAATTCCTGGCACACTTTTTCATCATGGGATCAGGAAGTTGTGCAAAAGTATTTAACAGGTAGAAGGAAGCATTTGCGACCCTATACAGTATATATATTCTTGATCAGCATCAACAGCCGAGTCGATTTAGCCCTGTCCGTCTGTCCGACCGTCTGTCCCTCTGCCCGTCCGTCTGCCCGTCCATCCGTATGAACGCGTGTTTCTCAGAGACTATAAGAGCTAGAGCCACAAATTTTTGCATGTAGATAGGTGTATACCCGATTCAAAACGAGTTTGTTTCAGATTTGGAAAACTCCCCCACAATTTTTTAGATAGACCTTCCAACCTTACATATATCAAGTAAGGCCTAATATCTATCTATTCTGAAAAGATCACTAAGATCGGACAATAAACACCGAAGTTATTTACGAATCAATTTTGCTTGTGGGAGAGAGGAGGGTCTTGCATTGTCAGTTATCGTGCGCGGCCGTATGCAATGCGTTTGTGTGCATGTTGGAGTGTGTGTATGTGTGAGTGTGTGTGTATGTAAAGAAAAAACACACGAAATCAAGGGAACAGGGTATTTTGTAGTCGGGGCACTCGACTGCAGCTCCCTTACTTGTTTCATTTGAACTTTGGCAGGAATTTTTTGATTTTGAGTTGCTGGATACCCGGCTTTTGGCAGGAATTTTTTGATTTTGCGTTGGTGGATACCCGGCTTATGCCACAATGTTACATTTAACTTTATCTACAACATGCACTATGTCGCATCCCAGAAGTTTTTTGACTCACACCGTTTTATAGTTTAATCCTTTTATTATAAAACACTTCATTAATTTGAACGAACTAATTAACTTGTGTGTCCTTGCATTTCAGCAGCTCCACTCGGAGTATCGGAGCACTTACCGCTGGCATGAGTTTACGGGCAATTCGAGGCCAGAGGTTGTGCGTCGGGCTCCAGCACCGAATCCAAGTCAATTTGTTGGTAAGCCAGCCGCATCTTATTCTATACTGTCAAAGCGATTTATTGTTGGAAATCAATTGATGTTCGTATTTAATTTGTAGGTCCAACAAATGAGCCTCCATTGCCACGAAGGAAAAAATGTCCAGAATTAGCATATAAATCGCACGAGTTTATTATAGGATCGGAATATACAGATGCACGTCGTGATGCCAGCGCTCATCGTTTGGCGAGGGTAAGTCTCACTTTTGACCCTGCTTTGACCTCTGCTTATTTAGATTTTATTGTTACTCGAAGCAACGAAGAGACAAATAATGATTCATAATGAAACTTTGGAGTGTGATTCTTGTCTTTGTGATTCTTGTAGTTTGAAGTTTTTTTATTTACTAATCCTACCTCTGCGAATAATTCTTTAAAACAAATCTTTTCATTCAATTTCCCTCAGCTCACAAAATGCATATTCCTAATGGCATCACGCACCATGCAAATAACAGAAATATCTTTCATAAAAATCCCATTTAAAAGCGCGCAAAGTTCTGTGTGACAATTTGAAACGAATTTTACAATGAAATGCAGCTGGCATTTCCCCAACGCTAATGTGCGAGTATTTTTCCGGCCACAAAAATGTATGCTCTGTTGGCACTTAAAGTGAAGAGCACGGTGTGAGAAATGAAAATTAGAGAAATGCAAGTGCCAGTGCCATACAAAAAACACATTTTTTAAAATACTCTTTTGGTAAAATGGGGCTGCATCAAGTTAAAAAATTTGTTGAAAAATGTTGAAAATAATATTTCTGATGGATCGGAATGCATTATGAATTTATTTGTAAAGATTATTTTACGGTTGACCATGGTTTTTTTAGAATTGAGTTTGAATGTATGAATCACACTTAGAATTTATTTTGTAACTGGATTTTGTTTTTATACTTTGTACCAGAGGAACACAGAGTATATTAAGTTTGTGCAAAAGTATGTAACATGCAGAAGGAAGCATCTCCGACACTATGTAACATGCAGAAGGAAGCATCTCCGACACTATAAAGTATATATATTTTTGATTAGCATCAATAGCCGAGTCGATATAGCCATGTCCGTCTGTCCGTCCGTCCGTATAATTAGAGATGGTAAGAGAGGTTTGACATGTATGGGACAAATGTTTCTTATACTTTTCAATTTTTTCCATGCCCCCTACTGCCCCCGCAAATTGGAAAAAACGCTTTATTTCCCTTAGTCTTATAGATAGAAGTAGATAGTAGTAATTCGGATTAATTATCGATCCGCCAAAGGAATGGTAACGATCGGATGAACGATAGTCGAGTTATAAGGAAAATATACAATTACGGGCAGCAACGGTCGCAACGGTGATGGGCAGCACTTCATAGGTACACGGTCGCAACGGTGATGGGCAGCACTTCATAGGTACAAAGCAGAGCTGGGAATGCTGATTAAAATTTTTTTCCATTATTTCACATAGCTAAATACTCAAGCATTAATCAATTATTTGCATCAATTACCATTAAATTCTGTTAAAATTTGTTTACATTTTAGTTCAACTATTTTTTCAAGCTTATTAATTTTAATTTAATTTTTAAATTAAAATTTAGAAAAGTTGAAAATTCAAGCCTTAAGTAAATTATTAATGGCACTTGAACCTAGTCAAGTGCCAGCTGAAATTTATTTATTTCCCTTCCATAAAAAATTTGCTTGAAATACTTCCCTTCCATTGAATTTTCAATTGGGATTTTTCACACCAGCCAATTTTTAATTGAAAATTTTTCCTTCCATTAAATTTTCAATTGGGATCTTTCACAACCAGTCAAAATTTAATTGGGATATTTCTTCAATTAAAATTTTCAATTGAGATTTTCCACTCCAGTCAATAGAAAATAGAAAAGCTCTGAACAAAACACACCAGACTGAAATTTGAAATTGGTATAAATTTGTTTTATTTCTATAAAGATCATGTCATTTTTATGCTAACTGAAAGTGTCCCTTTTTATTCTTTTTGCGTTAACTTTGGCATTAAGGTTAATTCGTAAAATCCAAATGCGTTAGGAGGCCCGCCCCCACCCCCTCTCTTAAACTAATTAATAATACGACTTCACTGGCACATGTTGCACACATGGACACGAGTCATGTGTTTATGTATGTATATGTTTGTGTGTATTCACGCCCTGACAATACATAATTAATTGAGTTCGCTAGCTACTTACCTGATGACGCACGTCAACCTGGCGAATGCGTAATATTAATGACCTACTAATTAAGTCACACAATATGTTTGTATAAATTTCTCCTCCTTTGTGTTCTTGCAGTCGGAGGAACGTGGTGGTACACCTTCGCGTCGCAGCAAGTCGGAAGGACCACCCGTTGTGCCCAATGGTCGGGCCTATCCCATTGCAACGGACATCGATGGAACCACAAGAAAACAGGTACACAATTGAGAAATAGCCAAAGAACGTTATTTTGTATGTATTTATAATAAGTAAATAATTATACATGTTGATGTAATAATATTTATTTTTTATAGTTGGTTTTAAACAAAAGCATGTATAACTTAATGATTCTAAAATGGTTTTAACTATAACATTATAACATGGCTTGTCTATAACATTTTGGCCTGAAATCGATTTTTTTTCGGACGAATTTTTTTTCATCAGTTGTAAGTTTTGTTTAAGTATGAATTTTAATTCTTAAATTTACTTCACTATTTTTATATTAAAGCATATATTATATTTTCTATTCAAGTAAGTTTCTGCAGCGTCAGTGCCCTTTTCAATAAGAATTTCTTTCCGCTTTCCTACGTGCTGATTTCATGCCTTGCTGTGGCGCCACATAAAAAAGCTGTCTCTGTCTCTTGGTTCCGATCAGAGATAGAACGCGCGCATTTCGGACCATTGGACCAAGGGACGTGCAACAATTTCTATTAGCACTGTCTATCAGCCATCCTTCTGCCCCCCCCCCTCCCTCCTCCCTCCCTCCCGGACACCACACTACACCAAACAACCTTTACACAATTCTCTGCAGCTTTTCTGAGTCCTTTTATTGGCAATTTTCTATGTGCAGAACATGTTGTAACATTTGTAACTCGTCTCGCCGTTTTGCGGCTAGGGGAAATTTATGAATGTGTGTGTTGGTGTATGTGGAAGTGCTATTAAGAGAGAAAGACAGTCATACGGCATGTCAGTTAGTCAGCCAGCCAGTCAGTGTGGCAGACACTCGACCTGAATGTAAATTTTTAATCTGCGAAACTCTTCAACATTTGCATAAGTTGAGCATTATAGTTTGTGCATCGATTTATTTTACTTCATATGCATTGCACATATTTATATATAGAGAATATATCCTTGATTCTTTTAATAGTACTTATCCTTTTGTTGATTGAATCTGAGATTTGCGTAGTGCATGTGCAAGTTGAATGTTCATTTATTATTGAATTTAAGTACAAGTATTTAGATAAATCTACTGTTGGATGGTGTTTTTAAATTATCGAAGAATATGAGGACTAAGAGAAACAGTTTTATAAAGACAAAACCGCTGAAAGAATTTCTTAATTATAATGTACACCCAGAAAAATTCCTTTCTAAAAAAGGCCAAAATCGCCCTAAAATTAAGAAAATCGCCCTTATTTTTGCGACTAGGGTTAACTTACTTTAATTTTAGAAAAGGCTTTTATCAAAAAATACAACTTTATGGTGGTGGTGTTGCTGCGGCCCCCCCTACACACACAACCCCAACCCCACCTCCCCTCCTACTTTTGCTGTGATAATTTTTTAAATACATTTTTTTTTATTATTTTATTTTTTACTTACTGGGATTCGAACTCAGGACCTCGGCACTCTAACACGAACGACGGACATCTTAACGCTCACCGATACAACAGAGTCGCGCGAGACGGTGGCGAAATGACAGTAACCAATGCAATCAAGACCGGTGGTAGAATGGCAAGACATTTGCCGTGCAGCCGCGACGTCGTGGGTTCGAATCTCATTAAGGCATTGACTTTTTTATTTGTTTCTTTCGTTTGTTTTTTAGTTTGGTTGTTTTTAAATTTTTCTATATTTTTCTGATATTTTTTACAGTGCACTGAGGTCTCAAACACGTTTTTTCGTCAAACGCGAAGCTCGTTACTGCAAGCATCTTTCCTTAAATTTAGAAAACTACTTTCTTGTTTTAAGGTAAAGACGAGTGCATTTTTTTCTTATTGTTAGGAAATATTTTTCTTAATTTTAGGGCTTCATATTTTAATGGATTGTTTTTTTTTTAAATTCAGGTCAAAAACGTCACCAATTTAGGAAAATTTTCTTAAAACCAAAAAAAAATTTCTGTGTGTACTTTACTCTAGTAAGGTATGCTAATGAGTATAGCCCGGATATATGCCAAAAAGAATATGAGTATTATTCCAAAAATATGCTAAAGAGAAAATGAGTATTACCCAAAATTATTCTAAAAAGAATATGAGTATATTCTTTCTGCGATATATAAATACGTTTTTCCTCTTTTTAATAAGTATGAGTCTTAGTGTAAAAGTAAGATGTTTGGACACGAATCTTGAATACCCAGGTTAGGGTCCCAGAATGGTCCGACTCGAAATTTTTTTTTCTAATATACATTTTAAATTTTTTTTTTTTTTTGAATAGACTTACACACCCGGTCACCCCTCACTACTGTTGGCGCCAGCTTTGTAGTAATTAGCCATGCAAAAGCTTCTCAATCTGCCGTTCGGATTCGGCGTTAAAGGGATTTCTGGGTCACCGCCGAACATAATTCTTTTGATCTCTGTAAAAATTACAAATATTGTGTTGTGAATCTTTTTGTAGCATTACTTTTACGGAACAAAAACATCGATGTTTTTTTTTCCAAACATCGATGTTGGTGAACATCGATGTTGGCAAACATCGATGGTTGCGAACATCGATATTTGGCCTGCTCTAATGCGTGGCTCTCTATAGCGCTTACTTACAAGCAAAAGACTTTTGAAAAACTTCATGATATTTCTTTCACGGTGAAAATGAAGTCTAAGCAGAATTATGAATTATAAAATCATAGAAAACCAATAAATTACAAGTTTGGAGACGTTTCCATTAACAACAAAAAAAAATTCCTCACTAAAACTAGCTTTCCGACCGATCATTCCTCTGAGATATAATAATGTAATTACTTATTTACAGCGTGCAGTAAAAAGCAGACTCTGTGCAAAATTTCGATAGCTTCAAAACTGAGAGACTAGTTTACTTAGATACAGACAGACAGACGAACGGACGAACAAATCTCAATCGACTAAGCTCGTCGCCCTGATCATGAATGTATATAGTTTATGGGGTCGGAAATGAATAGTTATATGCATTTCAAACTCCTGGGAAAAATTATAATACTCTTTGTAAGAGTATTAAAAGAAGCTTCAACATTATTAATTATAGGCAAATAATTGCTAATTGTTAAACGACAGACACACAGCAAAAACAATATCGCTTGTAAAAGGGGAATTTATTTTAAACTGTTTGGAAAAAGAGGGCTTTTTACATAACAATGCAACAATTGAAACCAATCGGTTGATTCTTATAGAAAGAAAAAAAGTGAACAAATAACTTTTATCTTTTAGTTAGCTAGCATGCTCTTTCTGGGAGTTGAACCTGGTTATTTCAAATTCGTATTCAAACAACAAACATCTAAGCCACGATATCAATAAGTTCAGTCAAGAAAAATTACAGTTTTAAGAAACCAAAAAAAGAATATATTCATATTCTTTTTATTCTAATTTGAAAAAGTATATTTAAAATATGCCAAATATGCTTTAGAATATAAATCCGGGCTATACTAATGAGTGTTGTTACATTGAGAAAATTAAAATTCAGAATTTACCAAAAAGTGTCCCCATTTTACAAGCAGTCAAAAGAAAAAAAAACATCATAGGAAAATGGTACCGAAGCGATATTTCACTTCTGTTTTTTCCCAAAGCACTCTTTGCTCAACTAGTGAGATTTCCCTGAGACACTTTTGTGTTCAGAATCTGACGAAGTGTCGTTTGTCTCAGTAATCAGCATATAAATTTTTAACATTTTTTGTCAACTTTCAAAAGTGGGGTTTTGTCCAAAAGCAACAAGGCTCAAAAAATTGTTGCCTAGTGTAATTAAGCGAAGATCTACTGAGTAATCGGCTTACCAAGTTCAGATTTCGATTTTATTTAATTACTAGAAAGCAACAAGGCACCAGCATCTACTGATGCGTGGCTTTTAAGTAAGGAAAAAAAATCGAATGCCAAAAAAAAAAAAAAAAAATTATCATTATTTGGTGCACAAAACGTGGAAGCAGAATCGCACGGGTCAAATAGCCCCCTTTCGTGCGTTGCGGTGAAATTATTCGGCCTCGCACTAACCTGAATTTCAATTGTGTTGATAAATATTTTAGTTTAACTTTTAAAGCATTCTCTCTAATTTAAGCTTTAACAGTTTTTATATAATTTAAGTACGCACATCTTAGAAATTAAATATGCAAATAATAATCTTAAACATTTAGAACCAATTAGTTATAAATGTCAAAATTTACCAATTATACTTGTATTTTGTGTATTTCTTCTCTTTCTCGTTTTCTTCTCTCTATGACTAACACACGATCTTCTTCTTCTCTATGTTAACTGTGCTCTGATCGTCCCTCTATTTAATAATAATTAAATATTTTATGGAAATTTTTGCTAACTCATTCAATGTCACCATATTGCCCATTTTTTCGTTTTTCCATTTCTTATTCTCTCTTTCTACATTTTCTTCCTTGTATTTTGTCCCTTGTGATTCTGCTCTTCTCTCTTTGCAGGCGGGTGAGTCAAATGGCCTATTCAAAAAGACCATCACAAAATTGAGCACAGAATATCGCCTGCAATTCGTTTGGCCCAATGTCCGACGAATCAAGGGCCACGATGCGACAACTAAGGCAGGAGCCGGCGATTACCCAAGAAAGTCAATATCATTGGGAGCGATACGTACGGGTAGCGCTCACATTCAGAGTCACACGCATCATACGATGGGTGCCGGCTTGCCAACGGTGCATAAAAAACGTACAACAAATCAGAAAGAAGGTGCGACAACAAATTGTCGTCGCTAAGCATTAAAAACAAAAAACAACAACATTTCCTCTTAGCGCCTAGTTTCGTTTTAATATACTAAACTTCTTATGTACTTTTGTATGTATGTACCTACTAAAAACCAAGAGCGTACTTACAAACTAACTCAACTGAAACTTATGTTTGATTTCAATCGTTTTCTTTACCACCAACAACCTAAACGTTGAGAAAACAATTCTATAAAAAACTTTTCATTTAATTATTTTGTGCAGTGGCGGCAGCATTGAGCTCCAATTTCGAACAAATCAAAAATTTGTTGAATAGTGTTGGTAAATTTACTCTGTAGTCTAACGAAAAACATTTCTCTATCTATTTATTCCACCCACCAATGCTAATCGAATATCTACTTATTTGCCACCACAATTTATTCTCGAAATTCTCAATATCAAAGTTTTTTATGTACACGTCGTCGTAAATTTTGCTTTTCCCTAGATGTAATTTAAGCCAAACATATAATAAATAATTAATTTTTATTACAATTTTTCTTTAATGATTATCTATAATTTTTTAAGCAAAGCTACTAATTATTTGTTAGCTTTATTCTCTCAAAAATAACTATAAATATATATTGTCATATAGAACGAAATTATGCTAAATTCCTTCCCGAAAAAAAGAATACAAGAAAAGAAAACACACTCACACACTCAAGAATATCTTTTATAGAGCAAAGCTGACGTAAGTGATGAACTAAAATTTCATTTTTATTAGCCAACATACAATAAATTTTAGTTGAAATGCGTAAAATTGTATTGATCGATTGATTGGCTCATTGGAAATTGATGGAATGTCAATGCAATTTAACGCAAGCGATGAAACAACTAGCAAAGTGTAGTCGAAGCATGTGTGGTCGCAGGTTGTGTGATAAATTTAAGTTTTTCGTTTTTAGTTTTCCTCGGTTTCCATTATATAAGCGTTGGCCTTAGCTTGCATGTGTGGAAAAATACAGCAAATGGAATTAGCATCATGCATTATTAATCATGAAAACCATCATTTAACTACATCGTATACTCGTAAATACTAAACAAGAAACGACCACATCATTGACCAAGTTTCAATTATCTAGATCAGGGATCACAATGAAGCATGAGACAATCTATTTACAGAATATAATACTTAAGATAAGTCGTATGATACCAAGTTTTTATACTCTGAACCAAAGGAACACAGCGCACAGTGGTCCAAATGGCTGCGTTAGCGGCATTTGATTAATAAAACGAACAAATACGCAAATCGCTTTAGAAATCCGTCGGTGTCCCAGAACTTCGAGAGATTTCGTTTTCGTCGAAACTCTAGTTCGAAAATAGAGTTCGAAAGGTGTGTGTATAAGATTATGGTCCTACTACAAAGGTTCGTGAAGTCGCTGTTTGTTGGTTAGTGTACTAGCAAAATCTCCGAACAAAATACGAGAGGTTCGAAACCAACCGAAAGAGATTTCTAGGGCCCCGAGAATTGGTTTTGGGTTGGAATTTGGTTGGAAGAGATTTCTGGGACACCGCCGATAAAGAGATATAGCAATGAAACTTGAAACTTAAGAGATTTAGGCATAAATATGGTACATGATATGACAAAGTGTCACCAAATTCGGGCTATTGTATCTTCTTCTTCTTTCACCTTGATGATAGCATCTCAACCGTTTAACGGTCCCGGCCGCTGCAACTAATGCCCGCCACACCAACAAGCCATTTGCAAATCTTGTTTATATTACCCAGACGGCGAATAACGAGTTGAGAATTCCAAGTGTTGGTGTGACAGCAACTGAAAGTGTACAGACGAAGGCTTTGCCATAGCGGCAGCCGGAACGGCCGTCTATACAGCCACAGGTACTGTTCATGTTCATATGTACACTCTGTTGAATTTTCTGGTTGATTATTAAACTTTAATCAAACCTCGACCTTGAGCCTGCTAACATTCACTTTGACTAATACCCAAACAGGTCGTTAAACCCATATTCAGTTTAAAACAAATATAAAAATTTCCTTTTTATCCACATTTAGAACTATATGTTCAAAAAAATTTGTTTTTATTTTTCGACATAACTTACGTCTGTCAATAAAAATTTTTGATAAATTTTCGACGTGAAAAGTCAAAATTCTTTAAAGGCTGCGGAAGACTGCACTTAATATTGGTCAATTTTACACCACAAGGAATCATACTTATGAAAAAAAGCGAAACTGGCTTGTCGAAGTTAGTGGAATGCAACTAAACCCAAGCTACTAAAATAGAATACTTTTATCACAATTTATGAACTACGCATGTAAATACATAAGTTAAAATATTAAAAGCAAAAGGATTTTTAACAAAAAATTGCAATTGCGTTTTTAACAGCGAAATTAATATCAACCAAAAATTGCTGTCAATTTTCAGCCTGGCACATGGTTAAACAAATGGACACTTTGAAAGCTTATAGCGGATCAGGGTTGCACGTAAAAGCTTATATATAAGCTTTTCTAAGCTATCTGATGAATTTATTGTTATAAGAAAGCCCCCTCCCGCCCCCGCAAATTGGAAAAAACGTCATGTCTCCCACAGTGTTATAGATCGGATGAGCGATAGTTGCGTTATAAAGAAAACCAACAATTATGATGGGCAGCACTTTACACACCTTAACAGAAACTTCGGGAGGTACGCAGTATATTATGGTCGGGGTTGACCGACTTTCTTATTTGTTTTCAAATTAATATCAAGAATTCAAGCCGGAAAGAATTTTTGAAAACTCAGAACCAGAACCGATATATTAAATTGTTAATGGACTGTCATCCCAGTACCGATATTTCTGGAACTGAAAAGACTCTAAGCATTGTACCTGTTCAGTTTGGTTTAGAGTGTAAGAAAGCATACACTTAGTTTTGGAGAACATTCACAAAAATTTTAAGCTGCTAAATAAAAAAACGCGGTCCAGACTCTTTGAAAAATCGATTATTCTAATGTGGCATACTCTCACACCCTCATTCTAATACCATTGTTACCTCTGAACAGAAAAGTTCTTGGGGTAAAGTGGCCAAATAAATAATGAAAAAAAAAAGAAACAAAAATTTGAAAAAAATCAATCTGAACGGGTTATCCCGGATATTCTTGAGCTGAGCCGAAAACAGATTGACTTGATCCCACTTTTTTCAATCATGAATCCGATTATGTCATAAATGTTGCCCCAGGTCTAAAATGCTATTTATACTTTTCCGTTCTCGTTCCTAACTTATGAACATTTGAACTCTCAAGGGATTGAACTGCGTAGAATATCCTCTACAATGTGATTGAATTTTTAAGCTCGTGTCGGGACTACTCCAAAAAAAAGCACTCCGCTAAGAATCAGTTGGACGCAAAAACAATGACCGCTCTTTCTTTAAATGTAGTCGGTACATACCAGTACGTACCGGTATTTCGATATAAATGTCTAAAACCAATACGGAACCGAATACCGAAATAAATTAGAACCACTGCACGCTCCTTATCTGTCGGTACCGACCGGATCGGATGACTACATTTTATAGCTCCCATGAAAACGATCGTTCGGAAAATGGTCCTTAATTACCAAAATGATTTTGTTTTCAAAGCTAGCGCCCCTTTATGGGGTTTACTATATCCTATAGCTGTCAAAGAACCGGTTGGTCGGAAAAAGTCTTTAGTGACAATATCTTTGTTTGATTTCAATGTTAGTGTTCAAAAACTCTGCCAATATTGGTATTATATGCTTTCAAAATGTCAAGGTCGGATGACTATATCTTATGGCTCGGTCGGAAAATGGTTCTCAGTAAAAAAACTTTTTTCTTTTCTATGTTGAAAGACACTATAGGAAATTTTCCCATTTTTTATGCATAAACCTCTTATGAAAATTTCCCAATTTCGGTTTCGCCAAGTTGTAAAAACTGAGACACAGTTAGTTTACAGCCGTTGCAGTCCTTTTTCAACCAGAAATGAGTAAAAACGCTTACAAATTACTTTTTAGATAAATTTTGGACATTTGACGAAAAGCACGTGCATAAATTTGGTGCAAAAGCAGCGAATTTAAAAATTCGTTTAAAAAGAAACCATGGATGACCGCCTCGAATTTTTTGCATGATAATTCTTCATAATTCGCGGTCCATCGAAGGCTTTCTTTTAGAATTTTTTGAGCACAGGTCCCTGTTCTAGACAATTACCGAAGTTTTTCCCACAGACGTCAAACCTCTAGCTTTTACCATCTGTGAGATCTCTGCGTTCATAGGGACAGACTGACGGACATGGCTATATCGACTCGACTGTTGATGCTGATCAAGAATATATATACTTTATAGGGTCGGAGATGCTTAATTCTGCCTGTTACATACTTTTGCACAAACTTATTATTCTCTGTGTACCTCTGGTACAGAGTATAAAAAATTAGTGTTTTTAAAGCTTCTTTGATCTAAAATGAAATTGAAATGATAATGTGAAAATCACCCCTAAAATGCTGTTGTATACTTTCAAAAGCACACTATGCCTCCTTTAACTAGAAACATTTATACATATATTTTTCTGCAATATAAAAACGACAAGTAAAAAAATTGGTTCAAATTTCGTTCTATATTCTAAAAACTATCCAAATTGCTCGTACATACCCCAATTCTGAAAACATACAGACATTTATACCAAACACGCTTCAACCAACCAAAAAAAAAAATTAATTCCAAATTCTACGATTCTCTTTAGTTTTTGGTTAAAAACAAAGTACAATAACTCAATGCCAACCAAAAAAACACAAAATTCTACCACATCTAATTTAAATTTTTTGACTAACCCATCACTAACCACACTACTCCACACCACTCCGCTTTCGGCTCATTAATTTGCTGTACAAAAAAATTCACTTTAAAAAAGAAATTTCCTTTAGTTCAGATTTAGCGTAATCGAAAACACTTTGCAAAGTTTTACCGTATTCATTTGATTTTCCTTCCTCCCTTTAGTTTCCTCCACTCTCTAAGCATTTTCAATTAAACATATATTTTTGTTTCCTTAACTTAATGTAAATTTGAAGAACAAAAGTCAAAGAAAGATTGAAAATTAAATGTTCTAGAAGAATTGCAGCATTAAATTTTATATTTGTGTGTTTTCAGCTACTCTGCATGAGTTGGAGCCTTTGGTTAGCGATACGGATGATAGAAAAACACACGAGAAGTATGCCAATCCTTTTTTGTAATTCAGAATTGTTTAATACCCACCACCACATATGCGATCATGAGCTTCAATCATGCATTATTCAGCGAAATCCTCTCATTACTGTGCACAGCCGCCCGCCCCATTTTAAGCTTGATTTGCTAAGTCGTGTGTTTATTATTTTAGACAAGTCACCATTGTGGAGCGCAAGATTGCCTCACGTCCGTTCTCGCAGACAATCGATCAAGAGCGTCTAAATCATTTCATTACAAAAAAGGAGAACTTTGGTTTTGCCGAAAGCGCTGCTGCGGGCAAAGATGTGGTGGACAATAGGCAGCAGGCAGCGGATGCTGGCCCAATTGTGGTCATGAATGGCTCGGCACCGCCGCACTCGAAACCGAATTTGGATTTGTGGTTTAAGGAGATGGTTGAGTTGCGCAAAAAGGCGGGCGAGTATAAGGTAAGACAACACTTTTTGGGGAAAAAAATATAATGGAAAATTATAAAAAATTGTTATTGGGAAGTTATTGTTTATTGATTAATCCCTTTTCCGTTTTTAGTGTCGCGGCTGGGGTATAGAAATCGATCCCGATTTATATAAAAAGCAAAAAGATCTGTGGGATCAGGTTTCGAAGCGTAGTTCGCTTTCTGCCTTATCTTTAGCCTCTACTGTGCATAGGTAAGTTCCATCAAACTACTTACAAATTTGAAAGATTTTTACAATTAACAAATTTCACTCTTTCTATTTAGACCCATAACCAAAGAGGAAAAGGATCAGGAAAATAATAAGAAGTCCATACCATTACAAAAGCAACCACAAAAGCCACGAGTTCCTGGCCAAGCCTATTTGATTGATAATAAAGATGAGATTTCAGCACTGCCAGCACGTTTTAATAATATACGTCATCACTTAGAACGCACCACAGGTCCGGGTAAGATCCTAAGCTATCTGTTTGCGAATTGCTTAATCAAGTCATATTTTTTTCTCGACAGACGTGGAGGAAGGCGCCCTATTGCCTTCACCCACGCGAGAGAAGCTGATGCCTGCTATAACCAAACGTGAATCCGAATCTCAACGAGGAAGTCCGAAAAAGACCGCACTTTCTCGTCACGGTTCGCCTCAAAAGGGCAGTCCCCAGAAGGGCAGTCCCAAGAAAGTACTTAAAAGTAGGTAATTTTCCACCTCTAAAAAAAACACATACTCGTATACCTCCCTATAGCAAAATTAGGCCTAAAATTGCTCTTAAGCAACCATGAAACACAGCACACTCCAATGCACTTTCAATAGTGTTACAAGATCAGGTCACAAACGAATAAGTACTCGTATACAAGTTAATTTTTTATAATTTCTTTTCAAATAGTTTGCTATAAATGCTTTAATCCATTTGATTTGCATATTTTCCCGCGGTTTTTTTTTTAATCTCAAGTGCACAAGAGAATATTTGGGCATTGAGATTTGGTGCACCCAGAGTTTATGTAGTTTGCTAACTTTTATATCGAGGGTTTGTATTTTATTAATCATGAATGTGAACCAAAAACAGACTCATTATATGGATGGTAAATATCATTTTATAATTGAACGTGTAAATATGTATGTACATTTCAGGCCTAGAGCAGGAAATCGTTGAAAAAATGAGGGAATTCTTAACAAAACACAACTTTAATTGAAAGCATAATTTGAATTGAATTTGGGATTGATTATACATTAGCAGAAACATAATCTACGATAAATTCTAAGAAAAATTCCCCAAGAAACCATAGGTCCTAAATCATTTCCTAGGTCCCGCCTAGCAAGGTCAGAATTATAAACATTACTCTGTTCAACAAATATTGTCTGGCAACAATCGCTGGCTGGCACTCGACAGAGGCTTAAGAGCTGAATACAATTCAATTTTCAAAATTTCTCTAGCCTGTCAGGTTTTTGAGAAATCAATGGTTAAAGTTATAAAAGGTTCCTAAAATTGCACTTTTCAAAATTTATTAAAAAGCCATCTTGAACGTAATGATGCCCTTGAAATTTTGCATGCATAGAGGAACTTAAATATTTTGACAATTTGGACTCATTCGAGTGTCAGCCATGCAAGGCGGGACCTTGGAATTGATCTTAGACCAAAGGTTTCTTGGGGAAAAACTCTTAGAATTAACCGCACTTTACGTTTCTGCTATACGCTTTGGTAATTTTTTTTTTTGGTAAGCGCCCAACCATGCACAAAAGTTTCATCGCAATCGAAAGTTTTGCAAATTTATCGGTTTTTAGGCCTTTTTGCCCGTTTCTTCAACTGAGAAACCTTCCAGGACAAGCGTACGACCAATCCCCCAAATTTCATTACAATCGGATGAACGGCATAATTTGGCAAATTTCGCGGTTTTTGGACCAGTTTTGAATCCAACTCTCTCTTGGAGTTTGTTGACAATGTCCGTCTCCCTCTAACCGCCATGAAAGGAGCCTTCTTTATGAAATACAAAAAAAAATTGTCTGCAAAGGGTCACCCAAATTACCTAGCGGTATGAAATATAGTTACAAACCTATTCTACACCTGCCAGATATATACAAAAACAAGAAAGAAAGTCGGTGAAGCCCGACTATAACATACTCTGTACCTGTGAAGTGCTGCTCATCACCATTGCGACCGGTGCTGCCCATAACGGTTTGTTTTCCTGATAACTCGACAACCGTTCATCCGATCTTTACCATTCCTTTGGCGAATCGATAAATAATCCTGATTTCTAAATATGTCCATAAGGAACGAACCTGCTATCTTTAAAAGTGTGGGAGATATGACGTTTTTTCCAATTTGCCGGGACGGAAGGGGGCGTGTCGAAAATTTAAAATAAACTTGATCTGCCTACAGGTATAAGAAGCCAATGTCCCATACATGTCAAACCTCTATCTCTTACCATGTCTGAGATGTGTTTGTTTATACGGACAGACAGTCAGACAGACGGACGGTCAGACGGGCATGGCTAAATCGACTCGGCTGTAGATGCTGATCAAGAATATATCTACTTAATAGGGTCGGAGATGCTTCCTTCTGCCTGTTACATAGTTTTGCACAAACTTCATAAACTCTGTGTACCTCTGGTACAGAGTATAAAAATTCGGAGGAGTTTGCTAGCAAAACATGTGACACGAGATTTTTATATATATAGATCAGTGGTGTCCAAACTCACACACAATCACCAAACTTGCCAACTACGCGTGGCTGCCTTTTCAAATTTTGGACATCGCTGATATAGATTGTAATTATCATAATTATAAGTGAATTTCATCGTATAGATAACAACAACCAAGCTTTTCTACATACGTCCAGTGTTTCAAAACCGAAACAGTACTGATACCAACGTTAAGGTTCGGTTCGATTCCAAAAATATCAGAAAGTCATTTTTAAATTTAAAAAAATGTAATATTGGACCCGTTTTTAGATGCGTTCACGGTTCCGGTTTTGCTTCCGCTTACTGTAGTATTATTTCGTGGTTTTTTTTTGTTATACATGAAGCAACTTGCCGCCTTTTTTGGGCCATGTTCCCCATATAATAGCAGCAAAGGAATGCTTAAAATAGCTAGTAATTAAATAAACTGGTTGAAATTGAGTTGCACTAGTGTAGACGACCTCTGTTTTTCTGAAACCGGAGTAGTCTGATTTCAACAGATTTGTCTTAGGTCTGGCTTGAGTAGATACAGTCAATGATTTGGTACAAACACCAGTTGAACTAGAAGTTGGTTCATGCTGGAATAATACTTAAAAACATTTTAAGGCGGTCCTTGCCCTGTAAACATTTGCGCGATTGTCTTTTGGGAGTCGAATTGGAGATCGCTAGAAGATGGAATCTTCTGAGAGAAGATTGCTGGAAGATTCAATTTCTAACAATCTTTTCGACGACTCCCAGAAGACTCTTTTAGGCGATGGGCGATTAAACAATCGCCGAAAAGAGTCTCCTGGGAGTCGCCGTGGAGATTGTTACTCTTCTAAAAGGCTCATATGCGACACTTCTATAAGACTCCTTTGCGACTCTTCTAGAAGTGTCGCCGAAGTGGCTCACTTTTCCCAACAGACGATTAGAATGCGATATCTTGGCGAGTCGCCTGAAATTCTTTTTTTTTTTTTAATGGCTTGACACAGCCGAGCTTCTCTCAATCTCTTGGCCTGTGCGCTTCTAATTTTCGCACAAGAGAAAGGGTCCTACAGCTTAACACCGAATCCGAACGGCAGTTTGAGATGCTTTTGCATAGCTAATTACTACAAAGCTGGTGACCTGGTATAAAGTTTATTCAAAGAAAAAACTTTTCATTAGAGTCGGGATTGAACCCACAATCTCTTGCTCAGCGGTCGCGCACACTAGCCGCTGAACCACCCGTACACACCCTGAGACTCTTTGCCGACTAAAAATGTTTACTGGGTAGGATCGAATGACTCTTTTTACAATGAACAATCAATTTGTGAGAGAGACTGAGTATATTTGAGGACGCTTAAACATTCACCAGTGAAAATAATGGATTGTCAAAGTTGAAATTGTCATCTGAGCCTTTTTTTGTGTAAGCTAGTCATACCTTAAGAAGCTCGATTAAATTTACATAATTTGTAGAGATCACAGTCCACCAAATAGAAAAAAAGTTTCACGAATCCATACATAAACACACACGTACTTACCTATTATGACAAACTACTTATGCAAAATGCGAATAATAACTTAAATCATACAACCTCGAACTTTTATCATCAATCAAACCGCCACCACCACCAACCATACAACAAAAAACGTAAATTAAAACAAAAATCGAAAACAAAACAAAACAAAAACATCCATCTGTAAACGTACACTGTGTGCGTGTGTACCTCAGCACGCTCACAATCGGTGGGTCCAGGCGTTGCTGAGAATGAATCGCCCAAGCGCCAGTTACGTTCGGCCAGTCAGGCGCCCACAAACCGCAAAAAGACACCAACTGCCGGAAGCGAGCTTAAGGCCCGCCCATGTAAGTAGTACGTGTAGGGAGCAATCCTTCCCACCAACCAAAATTTAATACCATCGTCTCCAAAAAAAAAGCTGGCAGCGAAACCTGCTAGTTTTCTCTTAATTTAGTTCTAGTTTGCATATGTTAAATTTTGGTTTCCAAACTGATCAGTTCCTTAATTCGGTTTGCATTCATTTTGCTCTCATTTGCATTATAGTTTCAGTATTAATCACCTACTTCAACTGATACAACTAGTTAAACCAAACTACATTTCTGTTAGTTTAGTCTCTGGTCATGCAGTTCTCCTTATGTGTTTACCTAGTTAAGTTCCTATTTTATTTACTTCACTTAGTTCGTTTCATGTTTTATGTATTGAAGCGTTTGATTGGTCTTTCAAACATATCTAAGACATTTCCATAGTTTAGCATGTTGAGTGAACAAGAAAAAAATCCTAACAAACTACTAAACAAATTTTTAGCTTAACTTTATTGTAAGTAATTTAAACTGATACTAACAAAACTGTAAGAAACAATAAGTTGAGTGTTGTGTCTTAAGTTTATACTCTTTTTTGTTCAATTAAATGTAAGTGTGTGTGAAATTGTTGGCTTTGTTACATTAACTAAGTGTACGATATGATCATAAAATTTGCAAAGGAAAAGTTTTTACAGGACAAAAAAAATTTAAAAAAAAACCGGCTTTAAGTTGTTCACAGTTGTGAACAATCGCAACTTTTTCAACCTAGAGCCAGATAAACTCGGTACTCGCTTAATGAATTACAAACCATTAAAACTAATTTGACAGTAAAATCCATTAAAAAGCCATAATGTTGAATCTTAAAGGGACGCATAGCGAAATTAATTTCAACCTGGGTTCTTTTGCACAACTGCAGACATCCTGTCTAAAAAGCATCGAAGTATTTTTGGTAATTCTTGTCATTGGATAGAGAAAAAGTATCAAAGGCAATCATTCGCATTGACCTACAAGCGATTTAGTGGAAGTAACACTTTTGACGCCATCCATCGTCATAGATATAGAAGAAACTACAGAAATTTCTAGCCAATCATTAGAGCTTCTGTTGCCGATCCACATGAGATGCGCAATACTTACGCTAAACTTGATCGCCTGTTTTTATTTTAATCAGATTTTGAAATTAAATTTGCATACATATCTTCTAAAAACATCTAAATGTAAGATTAAGCTTGATTTTTTTATAGTTGCAGAAATTTTCTAGCAATATTAGTCGCCCCAATTATTCGGAGAAAAAAATTTCTGTTATACCCTGTCGTCACGCGAAGAAATTCTTAACATGACTCATTCAAAATATTTTGTTCCACAAAGAAAAAATTAAGAAACATTTTCCACAAACTAGAGATTGAGCACCTTTTAGAACGCTAAAGAGACTACTTGAAAGAGTGCGTAATTTTTTTGCAACGGATTGCAGAGGAAATATAAATGCGGAATTTATTATTAAAAAAATATAAAATAAGTGTATGCCAATGATAAGGACGTTTTCATTAAAAACAAAAAAGTTTTTTCCACTAAAACTAGTTTTTCGACCGATCGTTCCTATGGTAGCTATATGCTATAGTCATCTGATTTCGACCAATCTTAGTGAAATCATGGGAAAGGATAATAAACTAAGAAATACGTACTTTGGAGGCGTTTCCATTAAAAACAAAAAAGTTTTTCTCAGTAGAACTAGTTTTTCGACCGATCGTTCCTATAGCAGCTATATGCTATAGTCATCCGATCCGGCCGGTTCCTACAAATGTGCAGCCTACGGACAGACGGACAAGGCTAAATCAACTCAGCTCGTCATGCTGATCAAGAATATATATACTTTATGTGGTCGGAGATGCTTCCTTCTATGCGTTACAAACATCCGGAAAATTTTATAATACCCTCTGCAAGGGGGTATAATTGAAATTTTTAAATAAATTTCCAAAACCCTGATGAGACCGTATCTATTTAATCCGAAGAAGAAACATTTTATCTAACAGCTCTCCAAGTGCAGTCGAGTTGTGGAAAACGCCTTTGGACACCTCAAAACAAGGTTCAGACGTATTGGGAAAAAACTTGAGAATTTTTCTCGAAGTGCTAATGGCATCATTAAGTGCGCATGCGTCCTGCACAACTTTTTTATTGCCACGCTCTCAGCGGTCTGCCGGAAGGCCTCATTGCTGTGTTTTAGTTCATTCAATATTTCTGACTGTCGGTTGACTTTTGTGCTTCTTTTTGCAGGTAGTGTACCAGAAGGAGCCAAGATGCTTGTATTGCTGAGCTTTACATTTTCGAAACTTTTAAATGAGCTTTTTAAAATGGATGTTATAATTTCGACTCGAGTTTCTTCCTCATGGGCTAAGAAATTTACTGAGCGGGAAACCCCAAGTACCTGCTACACTTTCTTAAAGTGCACCCACTCACTCAAATGGTGATCCGCCAGACGGTCCCATGTTGGCCTTCACCGATCTGAAAAGTGCAGACGTTACAACTGCAATGGAACATGTATCGGGCTTTTACTTTCACATATTTTCTGCGAAGTGACTCCAATTTAGTTTTAATTTCAATTGCGGAAAGGGGATATCCATGTTCTTCTATTTAAGTCTGCATTTCCACATACAGCTGGCTGTTTTTTTTTCACCCCACGTAGATCGGACTGTTTTTCGGCCCACAAGTCAATCAATACATTCTCCTCAGCCTCACATCATCTGCATTTTTTTTGTTCTATTTTAACAAAACTTTATTTTTTTTCTCTGCTTTTGCTCACACATCAATAAATCAGGTGTTTGCTGTCAAAACTACTGTCGGAAAAACTACTTAAAATCGACTACGATATGCTAATACTAATGAAAGCTGTGCCGCAGCTTGAATGCTGTGACTATTGAGTGACGTCACCCAGCCTATGTATTTTCTATGGGAAAAATTCTCGCAGCTTCGACTTTGACAGTTTTTTGAAGCTGTGGCCAGTGTGAATAGATTATAACAGGGAAAAGGATCTGTTTCCGATACCGTAAAGTAAATATATTCTTGATCAGCGCAATGTCTGTCCGTATTTCTGGTCTATACTAGAGACCTTGATTCCAGAATAGTACGATTACTAGTAAAAATAATTATGCTATGATTATTTTATTTATTTTATCTGTGTTTAATTTTTCTCACGATGCCGTGTGGTAATCATGTCATCGTAGGAGTATAATCTTCAGCCTTCTAATTTAAATTTATTGAGAATGCAAATACAGAATGGTTTTCACCCTCTAGTACGGCTGGGGTCAGTCACATTATTTTCCTCAACCCAGCGTTGCTCTTTGTACGGTGATGCGTCGTGACGACAACGATTGAGGCGTATGTCGCTTCTCTACATGGCATTGCGTCGACCAAGCGTGCCTGGAGAGCCGTTAAATACGTCAGTCGAACACATTGTGAGGGATATAAGGGCGGGTCGACGACAGTCACAAATTCGTCGACGGAACGTTGATACGCCGTTTGTCGGCCGTACTAGAGGGCATAAATTCTCTCTTAAGGGCACCTTTCGGTTGATGCGATAGATGCTTTAATACATAACGACTTCCTTGGAAACTCAATCAAATCAGAGGTGCCCAAACTCAAGCTTTGCGCTTATGTGCGTAGCTGAGAAACGCGAAGTAAATGTCACATCAACAAGCAAACGAACAAATGCCTCGAGAGAGAACAAAAAGCCGAAAGCACGCGTCGGGAGAAAGCAAGCCGCCAAGCGGGCTATTTAAAGCAGGGTTCCTCAACAAGAAAGTCTCTCTGTCGCTCTCTTACCCTCACTGATGCATTACTTCGGCAATCATTCGGTGTGAATTCTCGAGTGTGTTCGGCCCCCGGGGCATGGCTGGGGCAGGGTATTCTTAACAAGGTAGGCGGACTCGCTCTCTTTGCTCGCTTCTTAAATTTCAGTGTGTGAACAACAGTTGAGAGTAAAGCATCTCCGCGGACAAATTTATTGTGTTTTGCCTCTTAATTTTACTTGACACAAGCGTTCTCTCGCTCTCGCTCTCAAATATAAGAGGTTGTGAGAGAGATAGTGCGCCTACCTTGGTAAGTATGCCTTGGACTGGGGTACACTGATATATAGAACACACGTATTCTCTCTCTCTATGTGTGTGTCTACTGCGACGCCGGCTGAATTATGAGTACCTATCCCATGGGATAGGCTTTTGGCATTCTGGGCACCACTGAATCAAACTGTCGACCATTCTTAAAAACTCTGTCAGACAGGGTTTCCCAGAGGTCCCTAATAGTGTTGAAGTCCGGACTAATCGCTGGCCTTTCAGCAAATGTAATTTTACTAAAGGCACTCGAAAAGTCTATGAAATGCTACTATTTTCATTTAAGACTTGACGAACACGTCTTCTAGTTGCATTAAGGACCAAGTAACACTTTGTGCGTCAATGGTGGCCGAACTGCTGAGTCCTATAACACCACACACAAGTCAAGATAACGCACTAAGAATGGTGTCCAAAGCAGAATTTTTCATTAGGATTCTAAAAATTCAAAACAATAACACACTTTTTTATACTAACGTATCTTTGTTATTATTGAAAAAATTGAGAAAGACATTTATGCACATAGTATACTTCTTTTCCTGAGGTAGTTAATCAAGAAGGAAAGGTAAATTATAAATGAGTACTAGCGTAATCAGACCTACTGGATTTCCGTCCAAACCACGTGGAGCAAAAAGGAAGCATTATTTTTGCACAGGTTTAACTCTATCGTTATACTTCGGATATACCGGCGCCCCTACAAGTGATCCATGCCTAAGAATTGGACGTACCGGATAAGTATAAAGAAGTTTTGTCTGATGTGTATAAACTATCAAATTTCTTCATCCACCGCTTCAAAACCGAAACTATGAACCAATACTCTAACGAAATCCTTGAGGAAATGCTAAACTCGACTTGCTCTACAGCGTAGGCTAAGGTTGTTTTGAAAGTAAGTTATAGCTGTAACACTATGTATTCAGATATGTTTTGGAACAAATCATATTTGAAATATGATATAAGAATTTAGGCATTGAGTGGGCGTTTCCCAAATATCTGGGCAACTGTGCTCTAAAAATCCAATAATTGTGAACTAACAACAAATTTATGACAAATGTAGCTTGAGTTTGAGTAGACTAACCCAATTCTGATGCCACAAGATATATTAACAAAAAACTAATCCACATTGTTACACTGCTCTCATTAACTTGCATACGAATTACCTTTTTGTTTACATTTTAAATAAACAATATTTTTTCTGCTTTTGCTTTAATGGCATTTTAAAAACCAAATTAACCGATTTTAAAAAATACATTTAACATTAATTTTTCTTCATGTGCGTTTATGTTTTGGTTCCAACAAAAAAAAATTAAAAACTATCCCCCACCACAACAACGATAAAAAATATCCAAATCCAAAAAATGCTTACGTTCTTATAGCCACCCTATCCACTACATTCCCAACCCGTATTAAAAGTAGTTCCCTGCCACCGCCTAATGGTAGAGTAGCCTCAGCGCCGCCAGCAACCGCAGTCGCAGCCCGAGCAGCAGCAGCAACAACAGCTACAACAACCAAATCAACATTAGATGCTAATCAGCCTCATGCTAATCAATCACAAACATCACTTAGCAAGGGCCAAGGCAAAATTAACAAATCATTGCCCTCATCTGCCCAGCAGCAACAGCAGCAGCAAATGCGTAAAAAAGACAAAGATAGATCGAATATTAGTTGCATAGTTGGTGCTGGTAGCGGTAGTCATACGAATAGTGCAAAGCATCAACAGAATAAACAAAAACAACAACTACAACAACAACAGAAGCACCAGCAGTCAGTCAGTGTTGCTGCGACAACATGCACACCAGCAACATCGGCTCAAAATCCCATCAGGCCTGCCACCATCAACATCAAACGGCTAACGGTACCAGGTCAGGATAAAAAATTGGCTGAAAGTGAGTAAAGTTTTGTCCAAAAAAAAAAAAAAATTGAGAACAAAAATTTAAAAAAACCCAAACAAATTCTCAACCATAAAAAACACTTGTTTAAAATGGAAATGCTGTAAAATGTCAATCTGATACGCGAAATGTTTGTGTTGCAACAACAAAGTATATGATTTACACAAAACGTTTGTACACACCAAAAATTTAGCGAAAGATGCAAAATAAAAAGTATTTATGATTTACAAATTGGCATACGAATTTGGCTACTGTTTGGTTTGTTTCTTTTTTTTTCTTCTGTTCACTAGCCAAGTGGAATCCCCTGTGTTTTAGTATTGGTATTGGCCTCAAATAAAAAAAAAACAGATGAAAATTTTTGCAAAATTCAAATTTGTAGACGACGCGTCGTCGCGACGTGTGTACCTGGCTATTCCACTGGTTTGAAAACGTAAAAAATCCCTTGTTAGTTGTTGTTGTAAATGTAAGTGTTTTGTTCAATGTTGTGTGCAAAATAATTGTAACCAAATATCGATTTTATGTGCGTCTCACCATTTGTAGTTCTATGTGTAAACTCTAGTTTTCTTTTTTTTGCGATATTGTATATAGCGAGCCGTATCTTTCTGTATAGAATCCTTTCAAGCTGCCTTATGTGTATGTTTGATTTAGAGTGAAACACTTACACATAAATCTAAAACACTTACACTCTGGGCAAATCCATATATGGGAAAGGGGAACACCACAGGCACTTAAGTTTAGTTAAAGTAAGGGGGAGAAATAAGAATGAGAAGGGGTTCTAATTCTAAACACCCTAGGAAGTATGCCCACACCTACCACATACACATAACGCTTACGCCAGTTCCTCCGAAGAAACTATCAAAACCATCATGTAATTTCTCTGTTGCGCTTTTCCCTGTTATTCGTCTAATTGAATGTGGCATGCCGTTTCTCTAAAGAACTTTCTAAATAAAAAAAAACAGAAAATCTTTTTAAATAGCTATTATTTTTACTAACAATTTTGGTTGCCTTTTTAAGCTTCATGCTTAATAAAAAATTTCGGTTTACTAAGTTTTCTTTTCGGTTTCAACAAAGTTATCAAAACAATTTCGAATTTTCTGTTTTAACTACTAACCTACAATATAAAAGAACTCAATCACAAAATTTTGCTTTAAACGAAGAAAAGATGAAAAAATTCAGCATAACAACTCAAACATAAAAAAGCGCCGATAATCCAGTTTTATACCGCAAAACATTAATTACAATTCTGTAGGGACAATTATGTAATATATGTAATATTCAATTAATTTCTCTGGAATATTTTTAACCACCTACAGACGAAGCCGAAGATGGCCGTGAGACAGCAATTTCCATTTCCAGCTGCAGTCCACAGCCGGTGCCGGAGGTGCCTGAAGAGCCATTGGTGAAATCGCCCCCAGAGCCCACAAGGGTTAAGTCCCCGGAGCAGATAATAATGCGCTCACCCGATCCAGTTAACTGGACGGTACCCTTGGACACTGGCAAGACATTTACTGTCACGCAAAATGTCAAAGAGGGTAAGTTAGAAGGGATGTGCTCTTAAGATAAAAGAAGAAAAAATATCGATCTTAGTTTGGCCCAACTTCAGTTACAACAAGAAAGACAGTCGGACAAGAATATAAACTTGATCTGCCTGCAAGTATAAGAAACATATATATGTCCGATACATGTCAAACCTCTATCTCTTACCACATTTGCCATGTCCGTCTGTCAGTCTGTCCGCCTGTCCGTCCGTCCGTCCGTCCGTATGAACAAACAGATCTCAGAGACGGTATTTTTTTCCATCCCCACAGAGTGGAAAATTTTAATTTCTTTAATTTGGATTTTACTAAACTTTCTCCCAACATTCTTTAGGCGAAAACTATAGCCGACCTCAGAGTGAAATAAAAGCGTCAACGCCGGTGGAAAAGCCACCACCGCCACCGCAATCGGCACCGCCACAACTAACCGAGCAGGCTAAAATGGACGGTAAGCCTTTAAGCACGCTTCAATAAACGCAACTTCCATTCCAACCAAAAAACTCAATGAAGTCAACCAAACAACATAGAAAAAGAAAAACCAAGTCAAATCGCTTTTACAAATATTTATAAATTAACTCGTATTTAAATATATGTATCCTGTATCTGTATGTATCGCTACTCACCACCAACCATCATCCAAACCAAGTCGAAATCTTCATTAGCCAATCTTCTTGAAAACAAAATTATATCTATGACATATTGCAAAACACCAGCCAAATGCCTATCTCAGTAAGCGTAAATATATTGCAAAAGTCGTTTTTCCTTAAGCCAAAAAACCAAAAAAGAAATTCGCCAGAGCAAAGAGCATATAAGCCACCAACCTAACTACATAGCTTATCATACCAAAAAAAAAAAACACTATTTCCAAAACTATTTCCCCCCCTTCCACAACTCTGCAATTGCCCTAGCCTGGAAGTCCTGCAGTTCGACCACAAGTGCTGCTGCCTACGGAAAGACACTGACACCGCTTGCTGCCCAACAGCCAGGCGGAGCTGTACGCTGTGATACCTCGTCATCGTCAACGGCTACCACCACCAACACGGCATCCACGGCTCGCACCACAGCTGCCGATGTGTTGGAGAAGGCTCGTGATCGTTTTGATCGTTTCTGGGGCAATAGCTCTAGCAAGGAAGAAAGTGTCTAAGCAGGATACCATAAAGTGCAATAAACCTTATTAATTATGAATACGTAAAACAGCCTACAAAATGACATATGCAATATCCAACAGATTATCCTCTATCCAATTTTGGCTATGCTTTATCACACATATTTATATATGCAGAGAAGAGTAAACAAAACTAACAAAAACAAAATGAGTGGAAATGATGTGAAACATTTTGGTTAATTTTGAAATTATTGTTGACAATTTAAGAGCTAAACACATAATAAAGAAATACTCTCGAACCCAAAAGCTACTTTTCACTCGCTGCTTTTTGAATAGTTTGTCTTGGCTCAAGTAGCGAATGCCGTGTTACGCGGTCAATTGGTTTTGACAGTCTCTGGTCACACCATTGTAGCGAATACTATCTATTACTACGTTTATGCTTAAATGAAAAATCATGATTTTTGCCCATCGAAGTATGCTGTACTTATATATATTATTCATTAAGGAAATTATTTATTTTATATTTGCCTTAAACCTCATTTATTTGGTACATCTTTAACTAGTCAGATCTTTAACTAGTGTGGACTAGGTTTAAAACTGCCATAAATTACAATGAATTATCTTTTTTAAATAAATAGTTGTTAGTGGAAATAAAGTTGGCATACTTTTAAGCGCAAATAATCATGGTTTTTTGCAAGCATAAACGTAGTATATTATTTTTTTTTTTTTATGAGAAAGTAAATTTTATTGTTTAATTGGAAATTAATTTATTCTTATTCGCATTGTAGATGAAGCTCTTTTTAACCATGTTCAAAAGTTGAGCGTTTTTTTACCAAGAACCAAGATGCTTCACATCAAATCGTAAAGACTTCAGGAACGTTTTAGTACATGAATTTTATTTTCAATTCATACGTGGCTGTCTAAGAGTAGTGAATGCGCCATTTGTGAATTTTCTATGCTTTTTCCATGTTTTTTGGTTTCAATCTAAAAGCAATTTGAAACCGTATCAGGTCAAATGTAATGTCTAACTACCACCCTGTGCACTCGCATATAACCCTTAAAATGAAATTAAATTTATGTAAGACACTTTCACTGCCTCTCCTGAGAATAAAAATAAAAACAATTGTTGTACACTTTGCAATAAATCCAAAACAAAAAAAAACTTTTGCAATATTCAAATCAAGGAAATTCATCTAAAGAATAAAAAACCAAAACAAAATGGGACAACATCACCGCAGAAACCCGTCCAAAAAAAAGTGTAAACAATTAAACTCACATTTTTGTAATTTCCATTAGAAACCAAACAAAAAGCGAATATATTGGGTTAATGCATAAGGTGATCGATCTAAGCTAATATGCTGAACCGACAAACAAATTGATTATAGATTTTGCACATGAACTACCAGAAATACAAGAAAAAAACGATAAATGATATTAATAATATTTTAAGTAATTTTGGCTACTACATACACACACATGATGGTTAACTACAAAACACAAAGCGAAACAAGAAAAAACATTGATATACAAATCAAATAGAAATGAGACCCAGAGTATGCTTAAAAAAGCTGTGAAACTAGTTGGCAACATATATGAGTTATATAACAATCGATATGTATGTCTATAGTCATGAAATTTACAAAAAATAAATCAGATATTACAGAAAATCATCTAATTTTAGTTAAGTTTACGTACTGTGTTACATACATAAAAATGCTTCCCAAGGTCAAAGGCTTTGAGTAAGATTTTATTCTATTCATAAATCACATTTTTTTGCACCTTACTTAACCTTTATTTTATTAAGGATGTTTGTTAAAAATTTTGTCTTTGTATATTTCTTAGCAAAATCGATCAAAATCGCGGCCGGAAACAATTACCAATTTTGGTGGTCCTTTTAAATGATTTCGTTCTTGAACTTTGGTTTACAAATCAAGCGCTAGGTTCCGGGAAAACTATAACTTCATCATATAAATCCTTTAACCACCTCTTGGTTCTGATCAGTACTGAATTAGTGCCGAATCACTCAAATCTATGGCTGACTTTTCATGATTATCGGCACTGTTCCGAATTCCGAGTCGGTTTTCGTGTAAACGTTTGCTTGTAGCGTTTAAACTTACCAAAGTTATATGGAAGGTGAAAAGCATTTCAACGGACTAGATTAGGTTTGACAAAAATCGGAATTGCTTAAGCAGCTGAAACCGATTGATTAATGCTAAGTGGACTCAATTCGTCAAAAAAGACCTGATCTAGTAGCCACAGACATTCTGCTTACTTTTCATATAAAATTGTAAACTTTAAATTTCAACAAGTAAGGGAGCTGTAGTCGAGTGCCCCGACTACAAAATACCCTGTTCCCTTGACTTCTTGTGTTTTCATACACATATACACACACTCACACACACTCACACTCACACTAAAATACGCACACACGCACGCGCAACCGCGGTAACTGACAATGCAAGGCCCCCCTCTCTCCCACAAGAAAAATTGATTTCTATATAACTTCCGTGTTTTTTGTCCGATCTTATTGATCTTTTCAGAATAGATAGATATTGGGACTAACTTGGTAAATTCATTAAATTTGGAAGGTCTATCTTAAAAATTGTGGCTCTGACAGTTTTTTGCGCTTAAAGGGGGGAGGGGGAGGAATTTTCCAAATCTGAAACAAACTCGGTTTGAATCGGGTATACACCTACCTACATTCAAAAATTTGTGGCTCTAGCTC
Source organism: Lordiphosa collinella (assembly GCA_018904265.1). Taxonomy (NCBI): domain Eukaryota; kingdom Metazoa; phylum Arthropoda; class Insecta; order Diptera; family Drosophilidae; genus Lordiphosa; species Lordiphosa collinella. Next base: position 4,282,889 of record JAEIFV010000001.1, read on the forward strand.
TTATAGTCTTTGAGATCGACGCTGTATCGACTCGGCTGTTGATGCTGATCAAGAATATATATACTTAATGGGGTCATATGAATCCTTCAGCCTATTCCATACATTTGCACGACTTTTACTCTATAGAGTATGCGAGTGACGGGTATAAAAATAAGGGAAAAGGCTGTAAGCTTGATTGCCTTTAGTAGTGCATATGTTTGCTTTGTTTTTTTGTGAGCAAAAACGAGAAAAGTTCTATGTGTTTAATTTCGAGTAGCTTACATAACTAGTACAGCTAAAGCAGTTTACTCGGCCCTCTAGCAATAAGAAGGAAAGATCATAAACGATCATTACTCAAGTGAAACGCAAATGGAACTGGCAAATTTTACGAACAAATTTCATTCTTTAAACTCCTCTTTTAACATAAAGGTTTAATATATATTTTTAGATTTATTAGTTATTTTTTGCCCAGCTTGTTTTCAGTTATCGATTTGCTTAAATGTTAAATATTAAATCACTGTATTGTAGTTGTCATTCCAACAACAAAAATTAGAACAGAAGTTAAATGAATTTCATTATACATCTGTTTTGAAATTAACTTCGGTATTGAGCTTAATTGTTGCTAGCATATATTTTTATTATAAAAGAATAAATAAAATATAATTATACAAAAACGCTTCAGTGGTATTTATTAAACAGTTAAATATTTTTTATACATATTTTTATTTTCCCCATAATGAACCTGCTTGTTATGAGTTGAAAAACTAAAAACTTCATAAATATACGAGTACCATATACATTAAAGTCCCTACTCCAAAGACGTAAAATTGATTAGTTAGTTATTGATTATAAGCACACAAAAACTGAAAACCCCAAAATTTAACTCTATTTCCGATTTAGTTGTAATCGTACTTAAACAACAATTTTAGGAAACCTTTAAATATCTTCATAAGAACAAACTTGATATGTATTCTAGCTTGTTTACAAAATGGAAAACCTAAAACCAACAACAATTAACAAATTATACCACAGTATGTTAAAAGGCAAACAAAATCAATTTTTAGATCTACTTATACGATAAATAAAAATGCATTTTTGTTTCTCTCACAGCAACAAAACAAATTTTAAAAATTGACTTTCACGCCTAAATAAGCCTGAACTTTCAAATAAAACTACACAGAATGCAAATTCATAAACTCAATAAATAATAAAAAAGGGAAATTAAAAATTTGTCATAAAAAACACAAAAACTCAAAAAGGCACACCAAACAGCCTTCAACAAAAGCAAAACCTACGAAATGACATAATAGAATTATGACACAGGTGTAATCGAAGTATAGATAAAAGAAACCAAAACCCGCAAGTGATGGTAAACCGATTATAAAAATTGTACGAATCAAATAAATGAAAAATGCATATAAACGTTTTAAGTGGGAAAATGCAATTTAATTTGAAAAAGAAAAAGATCAAAAAATAATAAGTGGTAAGTAGTAAGCCTCTTAGCAAATGCTGAACGTCAACTCCAGTACTCCAATACTTACCGAAATCCACATCAAACTAAATAATCTGCTGAAACTTCTGCTACACTATTAGAGGGTTTTTAGAAACTGTGAGATCTTGGAAACTGCACAAAGATGGATATGGCCAATAAGGAAGTAAGCCTCATAAGGGATCTCATTACAACTGCCAGCATACAGAGGACCACATAGATGATTTGAGAATTCATTTTCTTCACCAAAACTAAAAGGTATCGCTATGTATCACTTAAAACAGCTGAAGACCTAAAGTATCCAAGAAGACGCTAGCAGTATATTGGCCTCTAGTTCAGTAGCGATGGAATTATCAATATCTTTATCGGTAGACAAACAGCTGATTCTAACACTCGCTTTGTTTATTTTATAATTTGCTGTAACAAAATGTTTTTGAAACAAACGAATTTTTCAACTCCCCGCAGTGGAGTAGAATTTGAAGAGGCAGATTAACGAATAAATATTGTATGAGAGTACAGGGAGAGGCCTTATTATTTTACTGCACAGGATGAGGCTAAATTTATTAAATCAGTCATGTTGATAAAATCCACATGTAATAAAATAGTTATTGCTAGGATTAGAGATCAACTGGGTTCCTAAAGAAACAGTGAAAACCTTAACTTCAGGGGCAATTCAATTTATTTTTACTAGGATTGTTAACAGGAATCATGCATTGTTGTCAAAGAGCAAACTTTTGGTGGCGCTGCGTTCTTATGCATGTGGCTAATTTTTTATCACTGCGTTCCTTTGATAAGCCGTGCAGGTAAACAAGTGTCCCGCGCTATTGCTTTTGATTCATCGCAAGCATTTTTATTCAACTTTTTCGCAAAAAAAATTACCAGCAATATTCATTGGCACTAAAAACCATAAGCACTAAACACCATATATATTCTTGATCAGCATGAACAGCCGATTCGATATAGCCATGTCCGTCTGACGGTCTGTTCGCACGTCTGTCAGTCTGTCTGTATGAACGCCTAGATCTCCGAGACTAGAAGAGCAAGAGCACCCAAATTTGAAATGTTGACTAGTATTGTCTGCACGCAGATCAAGTTTGTTTCAAATTTTGGCCACGCCCCCTCCCACCGCCAATAAAAAATGTTGAATATCTCCAACAAATTGTAAGATATCGAGCTCGTATTTTGCACTGCTTTGTATCTAAAATCTCGTAAATTTTCATAGAGTTCGGATGATAAATAGCAGGGATATAAAGGTTATAAAATGCGTTGTATAATCTTCAGAGCAGCGCGCTGTTGGTAATATGTTTACATTGATGTTTAGCGCTGTTAATTAACATAAAGGAACGCTACTAAACTTTAATTTCCCTGAGTAACGGGTATATCGAAGTCGGGCAGGGCCGACTTTGACTTACGATCTCGTTTTATTTATTGACAGTGTCCTCCACCCTAATGCAGCGATGGGATTTTATAGATATCGGGGTGAAACTGTTGTTGAGAACTTTACCGCTGGGCATCTCGAGCAACAAATTCGACCGGCGCACAGTGGGCCCTCTGCACGAGTTCTGCCGCATAAATCAATTTTTTGACTAAAGCGCTTGACAAAAGAAGTTAACTTTTTCAATAGAGATATATTCAAAACCAACCAATTCGAACTTATTTTGAGACCGCATCACAAATGTGGCCGTTCTAGCTTCACAAAGTGAACCCTTTTTTCATGTCTGCGATGAAACGTGCAGGTTTGGAAAAAACACAAACTTTCGAAATGAATGGTCGGCAAACTATACCACCGATCGTTATCCTTTTGGTCTTAAATTAAAAGTATGTTTGTTTTTAATTCAAAAAATTTTAAACAAATGTTGAGCAGTTGTTTACTTTTTTGAACAGCGCCGTTTGAAAAATACTCCATATATGACCCATTTTTCAACTTTGGTAGACTAAAACTAAAAAGTATCAAAAAGTAGCGGGATTATTTTTTATATGGCTAGAGTAGTCAATTCTCTACTTAATGAATAAAAATTGACTGCCATAGTCTGCCCTATCGGAATTTACGTCAATAAAACTTACCAAACCTCGGAAAAAAACTTGTTTACTATAAAGTCTAAGCTGCTACCAATTAATAGTTTCAAAATGTAACTAAAAAGTAACAGTGATAAGTTAAGCCGTAGGAGCGCTGTAGTCAAGTGCGCAAAATGCAAAACGCCCTGTGCCCTTTATTGATTGCATACCCAGTAGGACTTGACTGCATGCCAAAAGCACATCTCGTATACAACTTCTGCCACTAAGAAGTAGCTGCAAAAACATGCAATCTTCCATTCACTTTTTGACCAGCGTTTCGCACGATAACGCAGCAGGAACTGTTCTATAAGAAGGAACGTTTGCATGGGTTGTTGTTGTTGGTTTAACTTTGTAATAATGCTTGGCTATCTCTGCGCCATGCTGCTTGCGTGCCATTAGAAGAACGTTTGCATGTTATGCACATTTATGCTTTCCAACGCATGTTTGCAAAAATCAAACGATCGTCAATCGTTTGGTTTTCATTTCGCATTTTGGTTTCTAATAGCACGTGAGCTGCATGTCTTAAGAAGTGCCGTTTGCTTGTTGTGCATACTTCTTTCCTTCTAACCTACTACAAATAGGAACGTGCATCAGATTTTATACAGATTATATGCCTTCTATCATACTGCAAAAATTGGTAGTGCATTCTTCCATGTAATAAGAAGTGTGGCAGATGGCATCCTTTTGGGAACCACGTTCCGCCAAATCCAACTGGGCAAACATATACATTCATATGAATGTATGTATTAGGCAAAATATCAATTGCTTTCACCTCAAGTTATACTGGTAAGGTTGGTAAGGTTCGTGTTAAAGATAATTGCCCATATCAATTTGATATTGATCATGTCGGAGTAAATTGGACAAAAATATAAATTTTTTTTTTCGGTGTGCCTAATATAAAAATGAAGAAACTGTTTTTTTTGTTGTGTCTTGTTTTTATTATTATTATCAGTTGTTGGTATTAAATTTTTCTTCAAGAAAAGGCCTTCTATTATATGTTGGATGTATTATACGTTTCGTAAGCTACATATATCGGATCTGTATTGTTATAGCTTTTGTTTCTCATTTAAATAACAATTATAACTTGTGGTTGATTTTAGTACATTTAAATATTTGCAGTGACAGATTTTTAAATGGATTTTTAGTGTTCTAAGGTGCTCTTTATTTTGAGTTAGCATTTAAGACATTTGGTATAAGAGAATTACTTTTAAATGATTGTAGGACATGTTATAATTCACAGATGATTAATATTATTATAATTTTGTCAGGTATTTCGTATTATCATTTGCTCTAGCTGTAGTTTTAGATTGTATGCAGGATTTTAGTAGAGAGCTGTTATCACAGTATTTTGAAAATAAACAAATAAATGGATTTTAGAATAATTATTAACAACTAAATGTGGTTTATAATTTCGTTTTAAAGTTCGCTCCAAAATACATGTCTCGAAAAAATGATTAAATAATTTAAGAATTTATTAAGTTTCTTTTTTTAAATTTTGTGGTTTTGGGTTTTATGCCAGTCATGTCCAAAGTACTCAATTTTTTAAAACTTTTCAGTCAACGCTAAGATTTTACTTTCGCTGACTAAAAGCTTTTTCAACAGCACTAAGTTATTTGGACATGACTAGATGTTCTTGTTAAGCGTAAATAGTTTCACAAATATGCGTTAAAATATTTTTAAAAATTTTTACATTTGCATTTTTTTTCAAGGAAAATTGAAATTGGATTTTTGTCTACACAACAAATCAATCGAGTTGGTCTGGGCTCATTTATACTTATATATCAAAAAATATAATATTATAGACGTTGCTCAAGTGATTTGTTAGTTTCAGTTTTGTAGTGGCCATTCAAAGATTCACTCAATTTGGAGACAACTTGAGCAAAGGGTTGAAGGTCACCTGACAGAGGCATCCGATGATTTCATGCAGCTACATATATATATATTCATATATATAGAAAGTTACTTTTAATCGAAAATAGGTGACTATAAAAATTTAGCACAATTCTTCTTACAATAAAAGTTCTTAGGCAATTAAAAGGTTTACCAAAAACGGTTTACGAAACACAAATCTGCTGTGTTCCAAATGCTAGCTAAGAGATTTTTTGTGGTTTCCGAACTCTATGGCATCCGGTACCAAAGAGTCGCGGTGTATGTACTTAAAAAAATCTTAATTTGGACTTAAGAGTAAACAAGATTTTAGTTGCTTTTGGTTTCTCACAAAAAAATGACACATTCAACAGACTTTTCTTTTGTTACATATAAATAATGTTAGCTATATCGGGGAACATTTAAGTTTAGTTTCGAATATCTAAGCATAGGGACTAAATATGTCAGGGTTTAGTTTGTTTTCATGTGGATTGTAAAATTTAAATTGCTTATAAATTTAGAATCAATTTAAGGAGTTTATTTCGTGAATTGCCGTAAGCGGAAGTTTCTAACACATTTTCAATTAATACTAGACTTTTGTTATGCACATTGCAAGTGAGTGACAACTACAATTAAATTCGTTTTACTCCCGTTTTGGGTTTATTAATATTGTTTCCGAATACATATATCCAAAACTTGTCAACTTACTTACCTAGAGAGCAGAAAATGATAAGTCTCTTCAAACCAGCGTTTGTTGATTCGTGCACTAAATCTGGTTAATTTGTTCGTTCGCTCCGTTCACTTCGATTGCTAAGCCTATAGCCTATAAATTAGTGATTGTTGTATGCAAATAATCTAACATTCTTATAGCTCGCTTACAAAACTCCCCTCCTTTTCTGCCTTAACATACAGTTTTCTAACAATCAACTCGTAGACTCACATTTTGTACTTAGTTCTCGCTTAAATCCTTGATGGCCTGCAGTATTCGCTTAACATGGCCCACTTTGACCACACCCAAATCCTTGAGATCACGACGACCCAGAGTGAGCAACTCCTTTCCACGTATGTCATTCTTAAGAAAACTGTCCACATATTCGGATAGTTGCATGGTTTCCAACCAGGTGACCACTTCGTTGACACTCCAGTTGTTGGCCGCTTCACGAGTGTTGTTCAATGGTGGCTTGAATTGCTGCTGACCTGCGGTGGAGCCCGAACGCAATCGAACCCAGAATGGACGAGATTTACGACGGCCATCCGGCTATAAGAGAATAAATTTTGTATTATTAACAAAATTTAAAACTTTTCATTACTTGTAGAAAATAAGCAAGTATTGCTTAAAGATCTCTCCGATTGTCCAATCCAAATTTTAGTACTTTTGACTGTTTTTTTACTGTGATTTTGAATAACCCACCGTCACTAAAGCTAAGTTTCACACGCAAATAATTTGCGCAATTATTTCTAAAAATTTTCAGATTTTTTTTGCCTTAAGCTTATTTGTCAAAACTAAAATACCAAAAGTGGCAATTCTTTTGTTTGAGAACCAGATTAGCAGTTGTTCGTACTGCAGTTATATGCTACAGTCATCCGATTTAGTGAAAGCTATATTTGTGTAAAAGCACATAGAATAAATATACGCCAATGTTAAGGTCGTTTCTATTGAAAGCAAAAAGTTATTCTCACTAAGACTACATTTAAGAATAGGGGCGCCCAACCCTGTTTTAGACTTTCCTTCTCTCTGGGAGCTATACTATATAGATGTTCGATTTGGGCCAAAGTAAGTGGAATCATGGGAAAGCATAGCAAACCAAAAAAATCGAAGTATGGAGGCCTTTCTATTAAAAACACAAGCGTTTATTTTTACAAAAAATTGTTTTTCGACCGATCGTTTCTATGCCAGCTTTATGCTATAGTCATCCAACCCGGCCAGTTCTGACATATGTCCAGCTTATTTGTACCAAAAGACTTCGTGCAAAAGAAGGAGACAGCCTAGAAACAGACAAACGGAAGGACGGATAGGCATGGCTAAATCAACTCAGATCGTCGTGCTGATCGAGAATATATTTACTTTATGTGGTCGGAGATACGTCCTTCTATACGTTACAAACATCTGGACAATTTTGTAATACCTTCTGCAGGGGTATACAAATTATAAATGATCTGAACCGAACCACAAGTAAAAGCTTAAGTTGGTTGCATTTAAGTGTATAAGGTGACAAATCCAGCTGAAATGGATGGGCCTTCTTTACCTAAAAAGTCATGGGTGCATGTCAAGTTCTTTTAACAAGTCAAAGATGCTCGAAAAAGGAAAGGAGAGTCCAATTTTATTTTATACTAGCTGAATCCGGCATCGCCCGGGTCTTTAAGATTCTTATGAGAGCGATTATATTCAAGCTCGATATAAATATTTTGGACCCTTCGATCTTTTCCTCTATTTACCCGCCTTCGTTATAATCTAAACTTAAGAATATATTACAAAATGGACCGTTTGGTTTAAAGCTCTTATTTACCCGTCTTCAATTGCCGTCTATCAAATCTTCACAATAATCCAGGCTCAAATCAAAAATTTTGGACAGTGTAATCTACAGGTTCCAACGCCTGCATTGTAATATAAGTACTAAGCGCTTTCATAAATACTCATAAGGTTATTTTGCAAATTTCGCGATTTTTGGACCTTAGAAACCTTTGCGGCCAAGCGTCTAACCATTGACTAAAATGTCATCGCAATCGGATGAACGGTATAGTTTTTTAATTATCGCGGCTTTTGGACTATTTCCCGCCCATTTCTTCAAATCAGAATCCTCCACACGCAAGCGTCCAAAAATTCTCCAAAGTTTTATAACTTGAAAACCTTCCCGGGCAAGCGTCGATCAATTTCCCAAAGTTTTAGCGAAAACGTAAATTTTGAAATATTCGCGGCTTTTGGACCGTCGGAATTTTTTTTAACTTAGAAACCTTCCCGGGCAAGCATTAAAACATTCCTAAATTTTCATTGCAATCGGATGAATGGTATAATTTTGCAAATTTCAAACATACAAACATACAAACTCTCTCGCCCTCTTTGCTCGCCGCTTAAAGGTCAGTCTGAGAACAACAATCGTGAGTAAAGCATCTCCGCGGACGAGTTAATTTTGTTTGATACAAGCGCTATCTCGCTCACTCACAGTTTGACCAAAGCCAAAAGAATTATATTGGTCTTCTTCGGTTTGACATTTATATAAGAGTCGGTGAGAGAGCAAGTGCGGTTACATTGTTACGAGAGCCGTCCCAGAAATAACCGACCTAACTACTAAAACACAAAAATTTATCATTTTTTTTCAACATAGGCTCCTTTTAGGTCGATACACTTTTCCCAGCGATATTCAATAGCTTCGATACATTTTTTATAATAAGAACTGTGAAGCTCTTCAAAATAGGCATTAACCTCGGACTCCACCTCTTCATTGTTGCCAAATCGTTTTCCTCCGAGCCATTTTTTCAAGTTTGGAAATAAGAAATAATCAGAGGGAGCTAAGTCTGGCGAATAAGGGGCGTGAGGTAGCAATTCAAATTTTAATTCATAAATTTTAGCCATTGCAACGGCAGAGGTGTGAGCCGGCGCATTGTCATGATGGAACAACAAACGCGGCACCCATCTTGCGCATAACTTTTTCATGTCCAATATTTCGGTCAATATGCGATGTACAGCACTTTTTGAAACGCCAACACATTCAGCTAACTCACGAACTTTCAATCGACGGTCACTCAATACTCATTTTTTAATTTTGGCCACCATTTCTGAAGTGGTCACCTCATTTGGACGCCCATTACCATGTTCATCTCCTCGCTTAAACTCAGCCACCCAATATTTTATTGTTGTAAACGAGGGAGCAGAATTACGTAAGGTTGAATCCAGCTCCTTTTTAATAATGGCTGGACTAAGACCTTTTAAATGAAAGCATTGTATCACATAACGATGACCAATTTTGTCCATGTTTGCAAATCAATAACAAGCGTTCTCTATTAAAATAGACCAAAAACAAACTGTGCAAGGTAAAGGCACCAAACTTCAAACTTAAGGTTTTAATAGTCGGTACTTCCCCTTTTTAATATTTTTGTGAACATTTTCAAACACTACTGTGCTAGGTCGGCTATTTCTGGGACGGCCCTCGTAAGTATATCTTGTAAGTATATTTGTACAGATTTTCTCAGTCGACCTACCTCTTCATTGGGAGCCAACACATTAAAGTAGGCCCTCAATTTGCCATCAATGCATTTCTGCACCGAGCACTTCTTCAGCTCCATTTCCATATTGGCTAAGGCTGCACTCAGTTTCGTCTCTAGATCCTCACGCAATATCAAACTATGTCCACGATCTCGCAGCAAGGTACATGCATCATCGTACAGCTGCCGCGAAGAGTCAATAACTTCCACCAGTTGGGTACGCAGTGAAGGACCCTCGAGTAGTTTACCCTGCGGATGAATGCTCTCCAAAGCCTCACTTGCCCGACAAGCCACCGCATAGAGATCATGCTGCAGGGCTGGATGCGAAATGATCAAGAACTTCACCCATTTGACCAAAGAGCTGACGGCCTCTATAAAATTGAGCAAAACATAGCACTCCCTTTCGGAGATAACCTCATCGGTGGAGGTGGCATGCTCGGAGGCGGTGGAAGAGGCATCTCTTTGTATAGAAATGCTGTGCTGCCGCTGCTTCTCCTGCCAACTCTTCAGGGAGACCTCCAAACTGCGATTGCGACACAACATTTGCACACGATTTTTGTGCAGGATGCGTATCATGCCGGGTGGCTGCAGCCAGGCCTCACCATCCACTTGTATGGGTATTTCCTCATCGCCCAGTATATTGATTTGGACACTCTGACACTGAGCTATGCGATGGTGTTGCAGATTAATCAAGCGCGAGGCGGCCATTTGAACGGAACCAAAAACGGCCACCACCTCCAAGACACGATCATCAAAACTGGGCGACAAGAAGATGTCATCCCGCTTGGTGTTACCCCAAAAATTGGTGCCACCCATAAAGCTCGGTATGTTCAGGATGACAATGCCCTGCAGTTCGGGCAGAGGTATGCGCTGACCATCGCACTCCAGTTGAACTCGTTGCTCCAGATTCTTGCAGGTCTTCTGCAATAGCTGCTTCGAGCCAAGGACTCCATACCACATGTAGTTGCGTGCACGTGAACGACACTTTTCCGGATGCTCCTCTCGTTTGTTGTGAAAGTCTAGCGAGATTTTGGCATCGATGCCAATGCCAAAGTAATTGTTCATCACGCATTTCTCATGATAGCCAGCCAAGAGGGTTTCGTCCGGATCCATTAAGGGACTGACTGCAGCACACAGGGTATCGGCATTGGCAAGAAGGCATTTGGATATAAAGCCAGTTCCATTGGCAAGGTCTGGAAAAACATAATAAAAAACAAGTAAGGGAGCTGCAGTCGAGTGCCCCGACTACAAAATACCCTGTTCCCTTGATTTCGTGTGTTTTTTCTTTACATACACACACACTCACACATACACACACTCCAACATACACACAAACGCATGGCATGCGGCCGCGCGCGATAACTGACAATGCAAAACCCCCCCTCTCTCCCACATGCAAAATTGATTCGTATATAACTTCGGTGTTTATTGTCCGATCTTGTTGATCTTTTCAGAATAGATAGATATTGAGCCTTACATATATAAAGTTTGGTAAGTCTATCTTAAAAATTGTGGCTCTGACAGTTTTTTGCGCTTAAAGGGGGGAGGGGGAGGAATTTTCCAAATCTGAAACAAACTCGTATTGAATCGGGCATACACCTACCTACATGCAAATTTGTGGCTCTAGCTCTTATAGTCTCTGAGAAACACGCGTTCATACGGACAGACGGACGGACGGACAGACGGACGGACAGGGCTAAATCGACTCGGCTGTTGATGCTGATCAAGAATATATATACTTTATATGGTCGCAAATGCTTCCTTCTACCTGTTACATACTTTTGCACAACTTCATGATCCCCCTTTTCCCATTTTCAATGGAAACAGGGTATAAAAAGTAAGGGAGCTGTAGTCGAGTGCCTCGACTACAAAATACCCTGTTCCATTGACTTCTTGTGTTTTCATACACATACTCACACATACACACAACCACTCTTACACACGCACGCGCAAACGTACTTTGGAGGCGTTTCCATTAAAAAAAAGTTTTTCTCACTAAAACTATTTCTTGTGAGAAAAACTTTTTTTTTTTAATGGAAACGTCCCTTACGTTGGCAAATATTTATTTTAAATACTTTTACACAATTTAACAAAGTTTTTTCAAAATCGTATGATTATATCATATAGCTGCATTATGATTGATCGGTCGAAAAGGAAGCTCTAGTGAGAAAAACTTTTTTGTTTTAATTGGGATCGCCTCCGAATTGCGAAATTAACAGTTTGCTATGCTTTTCCATGATTGCACTAAGTTTGGTCGAAATCGGACATCTATATAATATAGCTACCATAAAAAACAAACTGCAAGGGTATACAAAACTTCAGCCGAGCCGAAGGTAACTTTCCCCTATTTTTCTTACTAAGACTACTTTTCAGACTATACTTTTCTATGACAGCTATACTATATAGATGTCCGATTTCGTCCAAATTTGATAGCATAGTAAAATATGAAATACAAAGTTTGAAGGCGATTCCATTAACAACAATAAAGTTTTTTCTCACTAAAACTAGTCCTATGGCAGCTATATGCTTTAATCATTCGATCCGGCCGGTTCCGACAAATGTGCTGTGTATATGTACCAAAAGACTTCATGCAAAGTTTTGTGAAGATAGCTTTTTTAAACTGACGGAGGACATAGCATAGAAACAGACAGACGGACGAACGGACAGACGGACAGGGCTAAATCAACTCAGCTCGTAATGCTGATCAAGAATATATATGCTTTATGTGGTCGAAGATGCTTCAATGCGTTACAAACATCCGGACAATTTTATAATACCCTCTGCAAGGGTATAAAAACTCTTCAGCTGCCGAGGTCGAACCAACGATCAGCAGACTTACTTGGCCAATTGGGCAAACGCACTAAGGGATTGATAATGGGCATCTTGCGATTGGCCTCCTCTTGGGTTGTCTTCTCTTTATCCTTGCCGTTCTTTTCCTCCTTGTCTCTATCGCCATTTCCATAATGATCAAAACCAAATAGAGTTGACCCCATAAACAGACTCGACTTGGAGCCCTTGAGAGTCTGTAGATTGGGCAATGCTTCGTTCGGCTGCAAAAGAGATACAACTATTAAGAGTGGATTGGGGCCCTTAGGAAGGATCGTGTATGTGTCCAAAGAGCAATTGGAAAGATCAGCACTAACTACAATGCAAAGAAATATTTGGTTGTGTGTATGGGTGAGTGCCAGTGTGACGCAGGGTTAGAAAGTACTCAAATAGAAAGAGAAAAACAGCAGCAGCAGTTAGGAAAAGCATAAGAAACAACGCAACTACTTAAACAGAAGAAGAAAACCAAGAGGAACATAAGAAAGTTGTAGAAAAGCAAGAGAAAAATTTTTCAGCTGATTTTGTGTCAGTGCTTGTTAACGGAGTTTGGTTTAGTTATTGGGTTACTTGGCAACACTACTAAGAATGGCGGCAACATGTGTCGTAGGCAGTAAAATAAAAAAATCAATAACCACGCTCGTGCTGGAGATTCAACTGGTCTTACTGGCAAATGACTCTTCAAACTGGCGTTTTGTACAAAGGAAGGATCGCAATTTGTTTATTTGAATACCGTTTATAAAAATGAGCAATAAAATGTGTGTTATTAGCAAGTTTAGAAGTCAGGAGCAGATAAAAAGGGGCATGTTAAATTTTCCTTCCTGTTCTCTATGACAAAATATGAGAATATTTAAAAATTCGTAGTAGCGTTGCCGTCTCGAGCAGAGCGGTCGGTTGAGCAAAAATGTGTCAAAAAAATAAAAATTCGATTGAAGCGCTTTCATGAGGAAGAAAAAAAGGTAATTATTTGGGGCCTTATCAATATTTTGAGTATTTAGATTTAGTTGCCATAGACAGCCTCGAAGTCCAGAAAGAGCAGCAACAAATTTGTTGCTTGCACCGGCCAATTTCGATGAAGAGAAACCAAATTAATATATCGCGTCTCAAACGGGGGCTTTGTTTTGGAGCTAATTAAAACTGTTGGTGCTCATTTGGAAGTTTTGAATGAACACTTCTGTGACTCGAACTATTGGGTGAAATCACATTATATCTTACAATCTCTCTTAGCTTTGTCGATATACTCATATCGTTAGCAAATCTTTTAAATATGGCAACTGAGACGCTGGTGTCTGCTTCTTGTATGCTCAGCCTTCATCATCCAAGGCAATTTGTGCGGCATAAATGAAAACTTGAGTTTTCAGATACAAAATCTGTAAAATAGAGGGACAACTGCCTCCTTGCTTCGCCATTGGACATTACCGACCTCCATTTCATATACTAATTTTTTTTATTGTTGCGATTTGAAATCCTCATTAAATTATTTGTAAGCCGGGGAAAAGTGTGCCCGTACTTTTAAAAATTACCAATAACGCTTTATTTGGCGTTCTTGGTATTTTTTGGCTGTCTCAGCACACTAATGTGTTTTTACGATCCACTTTCGCAATAAAAGGCTTTTTCGTGAGCACAAACAGTTTGGCGTTCTCCATACTAGGCTTTAATCAGAAAGCTCGCTCTTTTTTTTTCTTGAAGAATTTTTTTATACCTTCTGTTTTTTTTTATAAGGTTTGCTATTTTTTCCACTATTTATTGAGCCTCGTATCTTTAAAAATGTATGAACAATCCTTTACTGATGGAACTTTGATAAATTATTTCATTGCATCACAATTTATTATAAAAGGTATTCAAGCTTCGGTGCCCCGAGGATCGTTTATAATTCTTGCATTTTCTTGGGTTCTACATATAGAAAAAACAAACACAAACGGGTTATAAAACTGGGCACTTATCCCTGAGATTCTCTTGGGACAGGCTTACCAAAGGTATGAGCGGCCTGATAAGTGCCAAGGTGGCCAAACGAATGTCTGGTTCGGCGACCACAAAGAAACGAACACTGAACAGTCCATAGCCACATTTTGTCTTTTGGCTTTTCTTCTAAGAAAATGTTTTGCGTTTTTAAATTTGTTTTAAAATTATTTTACGTTTTTCGATATTTATTATGTATACTCGTTTGAAGCTGTAGTGGTGAGGCAGTAAGATTGGCGATTAAATATATTGAAATCATAAGTTAACATAGTTGACATAATTTTGAAATACGTACCAATGTTTTCTTTGTGCTTTTGTAAATCATACAACATACATAGTTTTTAGGTTGATGTTTTGTATTTCAATTGTTAAATGCTCGTAAAAAATGTAAAACGAAGACATAAGGTGGAAAATTATAATGTAATTTTTGATATGTGTGATTCAAAGGACAAAAAAAGAAAAGGAGCTCCTCATTAAGTGCCTGCTAGAGCTTTTGCAGTTTTTGAACATATCAAATCTCAAGACGATTGCTTAGAATGAACGCATGTACTTGCTAACAGATTTTTTATTCATACTACCAGTAGAGCTTATCATCACCTCACCTCTTGTTTTTTCTGAATCACTTGTACGCAGTGTTGTCTATTTTTATACCCTGTTCTAATTAAAAAAGGGAAAAGGGGGATCATGAAGTTGTGCAAATGTATGTAACTGGGAGAAGGAAACATTTCCGACCCCATAATGTATAAATATTCTTGATCAGCGTCAAAAGCCGAGTCGATATAGCCACGTCCGTCTGTCAGTTTGTCTGTCTGTCTGTACGAAAGCGTCGATCTCAGAGACTAAAAGGGATAGAGCCACAAATTTTTGCATGTAGGTTGCCCCTTCACTTTATAACCGCAACAGCAATCTGTCTATCTATATGAACGCCTCGGTCTCAGAGACTATTAGAGCCACAAATTTTTGCATGTAGGTAGGTGGGGGAACCGAGAGCCGAGTGCACGCATTTTCCGGAAGGTAAAATTGGAAGGCAAACAGCTTTCCACCGCTGATTTACTTGGTCCAAGTGTGTATATGGACATGAATGTACGTGCTTGCAATTCCGAGAAACGGCTGAAGCTGCTATCGTAACGTTGCCGCGTATTGCGTCATCCAAAAGATAAGTACTTCGGTGCGATTTTAAGATGGATGTACTACCACTTGATTAAACATTATTGCCACATAATATGCACGTGAAATAGTTATCTTTTTTTTAAAGTGCTGTCTTAAATACATTTTACACAATGCACAAATACCGTTTCTAAAAACATCGATAATCGTATATATCGGCACAAAATATATTGTATCGAAGTAAAGCAGGGCAACCCCACACGAATTTGTTCGTCGAATTTGTGCGGTTCGATAAATGTTCGTCGTTAGTGGAGGTGTTCGGGCTGATTTTTGTGTTCGACGTTTTGTTCGCACAGAATAGAAATGTTTCTATCTTACGTGTGTTCGGCCGAACATGTTCGTCAATGGATGGCAATAATTGCACAAACATCATTTGTCAAAAATATTTGTTTTGTCAACACGTGCCCAAATTAGGAAAGAATTAATGTTTGAATTTATCGATTGCCTCCCAAATGACCCACTCTTTCATCCACATACTGTGCTTTCTATTTTGCACTTGTTTTCACTCATTCTGTTGTTTTCTTTTGCCATGTTTACTCGTTAAAATTTTGTAGCAAATGTAGTTCGTGGGAAATGTTCGCCTGGTTAGTAGGCAAGTGAATTCTTGTCTAACGAACAAACTCGTGTATGGATGGCCTGCTTTACCCTTATAGTCAAACTAAAATATCGCTGTCTATAAAATATTGAGAACCCTATAAAGATCCCGCACCTTTTTTATATAGCGCATTTTTTCTTGGAAGTCGCTAATGGAAGTCGCTAGGGGACGATATTCTTAATATTCGGTGTTTTTGTCGACTAAATCCAAGTTTATCCAGGAGATTATTTTCCTGTGCGATATTTAGAGTTTCTAAAGAGCACGGTACGAATTTGTTTCGATCGATTTAGCATTCCGTCATATCATTCTGTGGTGGCAGACAATCCAATGAATCAATGCACTGTTTTCCAAGTGAAATCCTTTGGGAGGAAGACGGAATATAATATTTATCCGAAGAGTTGAAAGCTATTGAAATCTTTTCGCGGAATTAAATTTCTGAAGTGTGCAAAAAATCGTTCGGAAACGGAAACAGCTACACTCATAAAAAAAATCCCAAATTAGCTCTTAAAATTAGAAATTCGCCTTTGAAATTCCTCCTAAGGCGACTCACCTTAAGATTTAGAAAAATAATTTCTAAATACTATGGAAAGCTTTTCTTAACCAAAGATATAACCAAAGATATTATCGAAAAAAAAAATTATGGAAAGCTTTTCTTAACCAAAGAATTAGAATCTCTTTCTGAATCTTAGAAAACTATTTTCTTGAAATAAAAAATTTTTCTAATATAGAGACAAATTTTTCTTAATAAGAGAAAAGCAGAAAAAATTGTTTAAGACCACCGGTTCAGTTCTAAGTGCCACCTTCCAGATCAACACCGTCCAAGTCCGCCGTCCAGGTCCACCACCGGGTTCAGGTCCCAGATCCACCACCGGGCCACCTCAATGGCCCCCTCCATGGCCACCCTCAATGGCCAGCTCCTGGTCCAAGTCCACCACCGGTTCAGGTCCAAGTTCACCACCGGTCCAGCTCCAGGTCCAGGTCCGCTTCGCCTGAACAACACCCCAGCTGCTTTGATTAATTTTTATAAAATAAATATAAATTTTCAGGGACTGACTGGGATTAGAACCCAAGACCTTTGTCGCGCGCATCGACGGCGGCCGCTTAGACGGTTAGGCTATTTCACAGCGTTGAAGTGGAACGTCTGAACGGGCTACTTATACTTTTGCAGTGGCACAAAAATTCCTGAAATCTAGCACCTTTTTTTCTAAAAGCAATGGCAACTATCGCCATATTTTTAAGAAAATTATTTCCAGAAAATTTTCCTGTTTTTAAGAAATTACAGTATTCTCTTTAAGGGCTACTATTCTCTAAAATTTAAGGTTGATTTTGCCCTTTTTTTAAGAAAAAGACTTTAGAAAAATGCGCCCTAATTATCAGAAAAATCTGGCCTTTTCTTGTTTTTAGAAAAGTTTTTTCTAAAAAAATATTTTTATTGCGTATTTTTCTTAGTTTCAGAAAACTTTTTCTGTTTATTAGAAAATTTTTCTAAATACCTGGGCAAGTTTTAAAACAAGTAAGGGAGCTGCAGTCGAGTGCCCCGACTACAAAATACCCTGTTCCCTTGATTTCGTGTGTTTTTTTTTTTACATACACACAAATCACACATACACACACTCCAACATACACACAAACGCATGGCATGCGGCCGCGCGCGATAACTGACAATACAAGACCCCCCCTCTCTCCCACAAGCAAAATTGATTCGTATATTACTTCGGTGTTTATTGTCCAATCTTAGTTATCTTTTCAGAATAGATAGATATTGGGCCTTACTTGATATATGTAATGGTTTGAAAGGTCTATCTTAAAAATTGTGGCTCTGACAGTTTTTTGCGCTTAAAGGGGGGAGGGGGAGGAATTTTCCAAATCTGAAACAAACTCGTATTGAATCGGGTATACACCTATCTACATGCAAAAATTTGTGGCTCTAGCCCTTATAGTCTCTGAGAAACACGCGTTCATACGGACAGACGGACAGACGGACGGATAGACGGACAGGGCTAAATCGACTCGGCTGTTGATGCTGATCAAGAATATATATATTTTATAGGGTCGCAAATGCTTCCTTCTACCTGTTACATACTTTTGTACAACTTCATGATCCCCCTTTTCCCATTTTCAATGGGAACAGGGTATAATAAGGCGATTTTCTAAAATTTTTTTCTGAGTTCCGAATTTTTTAACGTAGAATTCCTTTTTAGAGCTCCCATCAAAATTTTGGGTGGGAACTATAGTTGTCCTCCCATAAATTTATTTCTTGATTTTCGGGCTTAACACTCTGAAACTTTGCTAATGATCCTTACAAAAATGCAAAAAAATTTCCATAATTACTGCATATGTTAATCTACATGATCAGATGGTTTCAATAAATATCCGACAAAAGCAAGGGGTTTAGTTTGACAAAATTGCTATAAATCAAGTACAATTAGACTTTGAAGGCCAATTTCGACACCATTGGTATTGCTTACAGTGTTTCATTTTTCTCAGTTGCCTGGATATGTTGACTATCCTAGAGGCTTCATAAAGTTACAAATTATTTCTTTGTTCGGTTAAATGGTTTTCCGCCAATATCTAGGGAACGGAAACTAAGATATGACTTTGAGCTTCCAATTCGCAAAAACCGATCGGGAATAATCCCTGATTTGATCTCATACCGATTAAAATTTTTTCCATTTGAGCAAATTCACAGAAATGCTTTGGCAATCAAGGTTACAAAAAAAAGTAAACCAACGAAAGTTTTTAAAAATTTGCTGGTGTCTAGAAAAACCTTGATTTTTAAATAAAAACTGTTGATTCTACATCATTCCGACTAATTTAGATTTCATTATATTCTATTTGTATTTTTCATTAAAATCGCAAAACTCACAAAAAAAATAATGGATGACAAAATTAAAATAATATAGTTCCAACAAAACCAACATTTAATGGTACTCTCTTCCGTAGTTTTTTGTTTACTTCATGTTCTGGTGGGTTTTGTAATTTCATTTCATTGGAAACCATTGCCAACAATCGATGTTTAGTGTGTGGTTGCTGTACTATGAAGTGGACTGCATTCTGCACTCGTTTTTTATTCTTTTTGCTCACTTGCCTCGATGTCACCCATAGAAAAAACAGTGTGTTCTTTTTGTTTTTTTTGGAGGGTGCGTACAAAGTTCTTACCTTAAAGAGACTGCCACAGCTAATTCTACGACTTGCCGCTGGGGAACTGCTCAGGAATCGCGTATGCTCGGGATCCAATGCCAATAAATTCGGATTAAAGCCGGAATGCCGGCGATCTTTATCCTTGTCGAACTCGCGTACCGCTAAACTGGGTGCATGACTCGAATGGCGCCTGATTTCGGAGGTATTCATGGCACGCACTCCCAGCAAACTGGAGGTCATGGCCATGGGAGACGCCGAAGTCGTGGGCTTGATGAGGGAGTCGCCGCGCAATGGTGTGGGCGGTCGCACGACAACACTTATCTGTGGATAGTTGGGATTTACATCATCAAAGGATTCTTTCTTACACGACTCATCAAAAGTAATGCGCTTTACATCTTGTCCGTGACCCGACTTCTTCGTGGGCGAAGAGGAAGTGACCAAGGCCGATTCGAGCTTGTGCGTGGTGGAGGTGGTTGTGCGCATTGTGGTTTCTACATCGTGTATTTCAATTTTAATCGCTGTCTGCTTGGACAGTTCATCTTCGCTAGTTGTGGTCAGACTGG
Organism: Lordiphosa collinella; assembly: GCA_018904265.1. NCBI lineage: Eukaryota > Metazoa > Arthropoda > Insecta > Diptera > Drosophilidae > Lordiphosa > Lordiphosa collinella. The sequence continues at coordinate 4,302,726 of JAEIFV010000001.1, forward strand.
CCATAAGGGCGTTGGAATTTGTCGGCGCTTGCACTTCCGCCTCCGCCTCGTTGCCGGCCTCGGGCATAATCTGCTGTTGAGATACGATTGTTGTAGTTTGTTTCAGTTTTTTGAGTGAGATGCGCTTTTTGGGACGCTTTTTAGAGAGTCGATCGAGGAGAACAGGAGCAGGAAATTTGATTTGTTTTTGGTTTTTGAATGTTTGTTTTGTACACAGGAAAAAAGAAAAGTTTTTTGAAGAAAGAAGCAAACGTAGAGCAACAAAGATTTTACCATAAGTTGGCCATTTCTGAGTACTTCCGGTAAACATATGTAACTCTTAATACATACATACACTACTCTTCGATTAGCTGGGCACCAACACCTACCTTGAAACTCTGCCGTGCTATATCGTTACCTTCCACGAACTGAGCCAGACTACAGTAACGCGGTGGCTCTCTCATCTTCTGATCGTCACAGCGATTGTCGATTTCAAAAACAATGTTCTCAAATCCAAATTGTTGCGGATTGTCATCGCTATCCATGCGAGCCAGTCGCGCCACTTTGGGCGGCGAAGAGTTGCGCCTGCGCGTCCTCGTTTGGGTTTGGGTCAATGCACTTAAAGACTTTTTGCGCGGCGGCTTTGGTGGTCCTACATGGTCGGAGCACAGAGTGGTTGTATCATCCGTTATTGTATTATCCTGCAGGGCATAGGTTATATCATGACCCAGCACTGAGCTAATGTCATCCATAAGACTTTCTCCGGGCATGGCTTCCGTTTCGTCGCTGGTCTCGGGAGAGTCGATGTGGGTGAAGTTGCTGGCATCGAGATTCTGCAAAATATCGGAAATGAATATTCTACGATGGCGGTCCCAGAAATAGCCGACCTAACTACTAAAACACAAAAATGTATTCTTTTTTTTTTATTTTTCAACATAGGATCCTTTTAGGTCGTTACACTTTTCCCAGCGATGTTCAATAGCTTCGATACCTTTTTTATAATAAGAACTGTGAAGCTCTTCAAAATTGTTGCCAAATCTTTTTTCTCCGAGACATTTTTGGAAATAAGAAATAATCAGAGGGAGCTAAGTCTGGCGAATAAGGGGCGTGAGGTAGCAATTCAAATTTTAATTCATTAATTTTAGCCATTGCAACGGCAGAGGTGTGAACCGGCGCATTGTCATGATGGAACAACAAACGCGGCACCCATCTTGCGCATAACTTTTTCATGTCCAATTTTTGCGCATAACTTTTTCATGTCCAATTTTTCGGTCAATATGGGATGCTTTTTGAAATGCCTACACATTCAGCTAACTCACGAACTTTCAATCGCCGGTCACTCAATACACATTTTTTAATTTTGGCCACCATTTCTGAAGTGATCACCTCATTTGGACGCCCATTACGATGTTCATCTTCGCAGCTCAAACGACCTCGCTTAAACTCAGCCACCCAATATTTTATTGTTGTAAACGAGGGAGCAGAATTACGTAAGGTAGAATCCAGCTCCTTTTTAATATTGGTTGGACTAAGACCTTTTATATGAAAGTATTGTATCACATAATGATGACCAATATTGTCCATGTTTGGAAATCAATAACAAGCGTTCTCTATTAAAATCGACCAAAAAAAACTGTGCAAGGTAAAGGCACCAAACTTTAAACTTAAGCTTTTAATAGTCGGTACTTCCCCTTTTTAATATTTTTTGTGAACATTTTCCAACACTACTGTGCTAGGTCGGCCATTTCTGGGACGGCCCTCGAATTTCGTAAGCTGCTAGCTTATATCCTAACTGACTTTATTACTATATAAGATATTAATAACTAAGAGAGTCGTCTGATGGCTCCCAGCTCTCTAGCATGGGCTCTTAGTTCAGAGTCAAGAGCTAAGAGCTGAGGCGTCCGAGCCGAGCCCCAGCTGCTATCTCCCAGCTCTCTAGCACCAGTTTTGACGCAAGATGTACGAGCCGTTGGTTGCTGCCGGACTTCAACCTCCGCTCTATGCTTAAAGCCAAGTTCAAAGATTAAAAAGCTGTGATCAATTTGGTGTTCCCGGCTCTCAAGCTTCAGCAAGAGCTCAGCTGTTGCAGACCAACACTTTTCGCTGCTAGATTCTTCGGACTTATGCTGTTCCTTGTTGTGTGATTTTATAAACACGGACGAAGAACGAGGAAGAGTCCGCAGTTAACGTATCAGAAGCTTACCCAGCGATCAAGCTGATCTCGAGTGTCTAGAGTAAAGTTATGACGGCTTACCCAGGAACAATTAGGACGAAGGGTTTCCTGCCTTAAAAACAGACCCAGACCAGAGCACACTCATCCTTATGTTACGTTCTATACATTAATTGATTGTAACGCCAGAGGCTCACCTGAATTATATCACCCAATGTGTGTCCGGTCTCTAGCTTATCAAATATCTCAGAGGCCACGCTGCATTCCTCATTGCTTATGGCCGACAGCACATCACTGGCCTCGCCTTCCATCTCATCCGACGTTTGTTCCGACTGTTCCTGCAAAAGAAACAAATAAAAAAGTGAACAACACAATAATGTAAGTCTCCACGTCATTAAAGCATATTCAATTGAAATGGAACACGTACAGCGTGGGTCTGAGCATCGGTATCAATGATTGTTAGGCTAGCACTGGTATAAACATTTTGGGAGATGGGGGTAACGACAATGCCAGGTACCTGCAGGTTACAAGTGTGCACCAGCTCAGGCTGTTTCTCCGTGACCAGCGAGTCCTCCTTCTCTGCGTCTACGCCAGCGGCGATGGAGTCGGCCTTGCGCTCTTTGTCCTTGTCCAATTCTCGGGTCATGTAGTAAGTGCGTTCAAACACCTCAATGGGCCGATAGTCGGACAGTGGATCCACAATTTGTTCCCCCGTAATGATGGGCACACGTAAAAAGTCCACTTTGCGTTCAGTGGGCGTGGTGTCCCCTCCCTCACTGCCTGAGGGTGACAAACGGTTGCCGGCATCGTCGATTTTGGCACCCCCGCTGAGTGATAAACGTCCCATGCGGTAAACGGTCTCGCCATTGGCACCCTCTTCCATCTCCTGGATAACCTCCACCCCGGAGCTGCGTCGACTGTCGGCAAATTGTCGCGGTGCCGGCAAATTGATGCTATTGAAGAAGTTCTCATCCACCGAATCGCGCCGCGTATCGGGCAATGGTGAGATGCAAGTGAGGCGAGAGGTTTCCATCGTTGGGGAGATAATATTGATGGGTGGTATAATAGGCAGAGGAGAGCCACAGGGCGTCGAGTCGCCCGAATTGCTGGTTGGTAACTTTAAAGCCTCAAAGGGTGTAATCGAGAGCTTGCGTTGATAGCGTTTGGGACGACCCGGCTCGGAGTGCTCCACCACATTGTATATGGCACGTTTGACACTATTGGCACGGCACTGCAGTGCCTCCTTCTCGCTAGAGCGGAGTGAGCGACTATTACGACGTTCTTTTGAGTTGATTTGATCTTTTTCGTTCTTCTCGATTGATATGTTTGGGTTACTGGAAAATAGAGAGAAAAGCGGGTAAATAAAGGTTGGAAGAGGGTACAGAACCAAATCCATTAGAAACAATTCGGTTTAAGGTTTTTTGAATTGAACCTTAACTTCCGTTCTGAAGTTTTTTGCTGACTTTGATGATATGGCAGCTCATCATTTGTTTGCATTTTCGGTTTTAATTAAGACAAAAAGAATAATCATGTGAGCGTATGCTCTCTAAGCAAAGTGAACACCTGAGCAAGTAAAAGAGCGACTGAACAAGGAAGTAAGTGCGATCGTTTTAGTATTTTTAAAATAAATTAAGAAAAAAAGTGAGCCCTCAAAACGAAGTGAACAACAGAACAACTAATCAAGTTAGAAGGTGTCAGACTTTCTGCATTTTTGAACGAAATCAAGAAAAAACCAGAATGAGAAAGCAAAGCTAACTTCGTCTGTGCCGAAGTTTAAATACACTTGAAACTTTTGTGACCACAGACTTAATTTTGTGACCAATGACTTAATTTATAAGCTTAATGTCTTGTGCCATTGGAATATTAAATAAACAAGAATTACTAAATGTGTCCAGAAGGAACGATCCTTCTATCTATTAAACTGTGGGAGATATGACGTTTTTTCCAATTTGCGGGGGCGGGAGGGGGCGTAGCAAAAATTAAAAATAAACTTGATCTGCCTGCAAGTATAAGAAGCATAAGTCCCATACATGTCAAACCTCTATCTCTTACCATCTCTGAAATCTGTGCGTTTATACGGACAGACAGACGGACATGGCTTTTGCACAAACTTATTATACTCTATGTACCTTTGGTAAAGAGTATAAAAACAAACAAGAAAACCAGTAAGGGAGCTGTAGTCGAGTGCCCCGACTACAAAATCATTGTTCCCTTGACTGCTTGGGTTTTCATATATATATTTAAATTGGAAGGTCTATCTTAAAAATTATGGCTCTGACAGTTTTTAGCGTTTAGAGGGGTGGGAGAGGAATTTCCCAATTCCTATGGGAGCTATATGCTATAGTCATCCGATTTCGACCAAACTTTGTAGAATTGTTTAAAAGTACATTAAAACAAAAAAAAACAAAAAAGTTTTTCTCACTTAAACTAGTTTTTCGACCGATCGTTCCTATGGCAGCTATATGCTATAGTCATCCGATTTTGACCAAACTTTGCAGAATTGTGTAAAAGTATATCAAACAAATATATGCCAACGTAAGGGAAGTTTCCATTAAAAACAAAAAAGTTTTTCTCACTAAGACTAGTTTTTCGTCCGATCGTTCCTGTGGCATCTATATGCTATACTCATCCGATCCGGCCGGTTCCGACAAATGTGCAGCTTATTTGTACCAAAAGACTACGTGCAAAGTTTGGTGAGGATATCTTTAAAACTGACGGAGGAGATAGCATAGAAACAGACAGACGGACAAACGGACAAGGCTAAATGAACTCAGCTCTACATGCTGACTAAGAATATAAATACTTTATGTGGTCGGAGATGCTTCCTTCAATGCGTTACAAACATCCGCATAATTTTAGAATACCCTCTGCAAGGGCATAAAAAGTTTGGAAAGTCTATCTTAAAAATTGTGGCTCTGACAGTTTTTTACGCTTATTTTACAAATCTGAAACAAACTCGTTTTGAATCGTGTATACACCTATCTACATTCAAAAATTTGTGGCTCTATCTCTTAAAGTCTCTGAGATCGACGCGTTCATACGGACAGACAGACAGATGGACAGTCGGACAAACGGACGGACAGACAGACATGGCTAAATCGACTCGGCTGTTGATGCTGATCAAGAATATATATACTTTATGGGGTCGCAAATGCTTCCTTCTACCTGTTACATTCTTTTGCACAACTTCATGATCCCCCTTTTCCCATTTCCAATGGGATCAGGGTATAATTAAGCAAAGTAATCAATGAAGCAAGCTACAGAGCAGCTTCACAACTGAACAAGTGAACATTACACGTTTCCACACTTACAGCAACGATGCACTTGAGGCTGCCGTCGATGTTGGTATACTTCGTGCAATTAGACTCCTGATTGTGGCTATTAAATCATCACCACTGTGCGCACCCATTTCCTCCTCCTGCAGCGCATCCAAAAGCATATTCAATTTCTGTTTCAAAATGTCACATTTAACGGCCAGCTGTTCATCTTCCTTGTGATGCTCACAGATGCGAGTTATAAGATCGTCCACGGTGTCGCATAAATTCCGAGTGGAGGTGACCAAAGTCTGGGTATCGTTGGTTTCGACTATAAAGCGCAGATGGTGATTGGCCGAGGTTACCATGCCGGTAAGTAACGCCTCCTGCTCGGTGGTAATCGACATTTTTGGTATCTTGGGCACGGCTATAGCCTTCTCAAATACCATTATACTCCAGCGATCCAACATTTTGGTGCTAGCCGACTCATAACGCTCGAGAATTTGCGGCAAATGAGTGTCATCATCGCAGCTGGAGCCCCAGCCCAATACCCTTGCCAGATCATTTCCCGTGCCCAAAGGCATTACAGCCACCTGACATTGTTTCTGCAAGCGGAAGTGGACCAGTTTAGTTCTACAGGTGAGTTCAATTCTAAAGTCTACTCACATGCATGTTAAACCGATCAATCTCGCTGAGCACCCAACCCACTGAGCCATCTCCAGAGCACACCAATATACGAAACATTTCGAAATGCCGAAACAGGCGCAATCCCAAACTCGGGCCCGTAGAGATCAGATCAAATACCTGAGCCGGATTGAGCAGCTGCTTGAAGCGCCTTAAAAACTTTACGCCCTGATTGTCACCCGATTTGGAGTTGACAAAGACCAGCAGGGGTGAAAAGTTACCCTTGGGGCTGACCACATCCCATGCATCGTCAGTGCTGATGGAGTGCACGCTGGTGGGTGGCACCACCGATAACTTGGCCGGTCCTATGGGGCACGCCACTGCCATTTGGGGCCTGCAGGCCACATGCACCGTCGCCCGACACCAGAGACATCGCCAATCTTGCAATCGGAGCACCGAACCACAGGTTTTTTTGCAGACAGCACAGACTGCCGACACCGGCAGATTTCCCTCCATCCATTGATGTGGCATAATAATGCCATCGGCTTGCTCAATGATGTCCTTGCCCACACTGGCCAGCGTTGTCCACTTGCAGTTGGCTATGGACTTGGCCGCACATCGCTTGTGCACCTTGCATTTGCACACCTCGCAGCTCAAGCCGTGCGATGTGACTCCGGACAGGGCATCCCGGCAGACATTACAGTAGGTGGGTCTCGCATGCGATGTGGCATACCAATGATGATGATTGGAGAGTATATCGTGCTGTTCAATCAGAAAACTATCTCCACGTGGACGCTGCAGCACGGTGGCCGTTTTTAGTGAGCTAAGCCAATCCTCCATTTCGCGCCGGGTTTCGGCACAAAGTACCAGCAAGCGAGTTGGTGTGATTATCTAAAATAGAATGGGAAAAGAAATAGGGATATGAAAAAGAGGTTATTTTGTTTAAAGTCAAATGGATTTCACCTTAATAATTTTACCGCTAGAACTCGTTAGACTCTCAAAGCCGCCATTTTTAAATTATATTTGCTTAAGACTAGGGGTTGAAAACCAATTTTGGGTTTGAAAACTATTTGAAAGAGTTAATAATAGCTAATAGCTTTAAGCTAGTCTAGAATCAGCCAGTAGCACAAATTCATACGCAAGAGCTATCGTTTCTCCTCATTCTCTCGCTTAAAACACGAACGACGGACATCTTAACGCTCACCGATACAACAGGGTCGCGCGAGACGGTGGCGAAATGACAGTAAAGAATGCAATCAAGACCGGTGGTAGAATGGCAAGACATTTGCCGTGCAGCCGCGAGGTCGTGGGTTCGAATCCCATTCAAGGCATTGAAATAAAAATTATTTTTATTTTCCCCTTTTTTTTTTTTTTTTTAGTTTGGTTGTTTTTAAAATTTTCTATATTTTTCCGATATTTTTTACAATGCTCAGAGATCCCAAATACATTTTTTCGTCAGACGAGTGCATCGTTTTTTCTTATTTTTACGTAACGAGTGCTTCGTTTTTTCCTATTTTTATGTCAAGAGGAGTGCATCGTTTTTTCTTATTTTTAGAAAATTTTTTTCTCAATTTTAGGGTTTTATATTTTAATGGTTAGTTTTTTTTAAAATTCAGGTCAAAAATTTCACCAATTAGGGAAATTTTCTAAAATTAAGGGCAAAACCATTTTACGGCTAGATTTTCTGAAATCTAAGAAAAAAATTTTCTGAGTGTACGAGATTATTGATAATATCGTGAATTGCTTGAAAAATAGATTTTACACAAAAGTATTCACTTTTATTGGCCAGGTGGAGAGTTTTCTATACGGGGATTACGAATTTAAAAAAGAAGTACACCCAGAAAAATTCCTTTCTAAAAAAGGCCAGATTCGCCCTAAAATTAAGAAAATCGCCCTTATTTTTGCGCCTAGGGTACCTGTTTCCTATCTTTAATTTTAGACAGTCTTTTCACAAAAAATACAACTTTATTTTTCTTGAAACAAGGGATTTGTGTTAATCAAATTTAGAAAAAAAATTTCTCAAATATAAAAAGCCGTTTCACACACCCCACCCACCCACATTTTCCAAATCTGAAACAAACTCGTTTTGAATCGGGTATTCACCTATCAACATGCAAAATTTTGTGGCTCTAGCTTTTATAGTCTCTGAGATCGACGCGTTCATACGGACAGACGGACGGACAGACCGACGGACAGTCGGACTGGACTAAATCGGATCGGCTGTTGATGCTGATCAAGAATATATATACTTTATTGGGTCGCAAATGCTTCCTTCTACCTGTTACATACTTTTGCACATCTTCATGATCCCCCTTTTCCCATTTTCAATGGGAACAGGGTATAACAAGAAAGATAGTCCGTCAAGCCCGACTATAACATACTCTGTACCTGTGAAGTGCTGCCCATCACCGTTGCGACCGGTGCTGCCCATAATAGTTTGTTTTCCTTATAACTCGAATATCGTTCATCCGATCTTTAAAATTCCTTCAGCGGATCGATAAAAAATCCCGAATACTAAATATAACCAGAAGGTTCGAACCTTCTATCTATAGACCTGTGGGAGATATAAGTTTTTCAATATTGCGGGGGCGGGAAAGGGCGTGGCCTAAATTGAAAATAAACTTGATCTGCCTGCAAGTATAAGAAACATATGTTCCATACATGTTGAACCTCTATACTCGTATCATACCATCTCTGAGATCTGTTTGTTCATACGGAAAGACGGACAGACAGACGGACACTATACTTAATATACTCAGTGTACCTCTGGTACAGAGTATAAAAATTTGTTTGCAACATTTTTGGGAGCTTACCGCGCCTGTTCATGGATTACTTTTCTTAGAATTTTTCTTAGATTCCGATTCTGGTGGACGCTTATTGCCAAAAAAATTGACCCGCCACAATGCACACACAGTCGAGTACATAGTGCGTGCTTATTGGTTGTGTAATCGAATGAAAGTTTATTAGTAAACCCCAACATTGCTCATTAATATGCAAATACGGTTAATGCTAATAATAATGCGCAGACAGTTGACTTCTAAGTGTGGCATAACAATGCACCCAACCCCTAATTAGGAGAAACCGCTATGCGAGGCAAAACCCCTACCTACCACACACTAACCCATTTACGCAGTTAGGGCGCAAATAATTAATAAACGACCTTCTGACCAGCGCACATAAAGCTGAACTCGCTTGACTTGAATTATGATGTGCTGCGTGCTGACTAATTTAAGGCTGACATGTCCTTCAGATGATATCCTTGCACAGCTGATTTCGCATCTGGGAACTTTATTGCTGCTTTGTACTGAAATGATTTTTCTGTGTCTGTTGCTTAGTTTTTACGTTTTGCGGTCAATTTTAGACTTTTAATTAATTTATGAAAAAAGAAATTATTATGTAGGTAATGAGTTGCTGTGGTGTCTAGACATGGTTTTTGGATGAGACGGACGGACTTGGCTAAATCGACTCGGCTGTTGATGCTGATCAAGAATATATAGTCTTTATAGGGTCGCAAATGCTTTCTTCTACCTGTCACATACTTTTGCATGATCCCCCTTTTTCCATTTTTAATTGGAACAGGGTGTAAAAACCGGGTTTTGTTCGCACACAGAGGAAATCGTTTGCATGTGTGCTGTTTTCTGTACCTCGCGCTCTGCATGTATACGCTCATTGATTTCCTATCTTCGGTGCAATTACAAAAACAAAACGTAGCCAAAAAGCATAGGGCTGGGCATCACTGTTTTAAAACTTGGTATTTGATACCTCAACTTGTTCAATAAAACTTTTTTTAACATTTTATTAAATGGCAAATAAACTGACTTGGCATAAAATTATTGCCCCTTTCAATGTCATCACCACACATACTCAGTTTTGAAGTTATGCAAGTGCAGTTGAACAGAAGAGCAATGACAATTCACACGGGCAGTTGAGATGACATTGTTGTATACTGACACAGCAACTTCAAACTGACCTCCACTTGGACGTAGACGAAGAGCAAGTATCATCCTGTTTCTGACTTGTTTGCTGACAAAAGTGGGCCACTCAGTTTTGACGGAGGAGAAACTAACATTTTGCATATAAGGCCAAGTTGCTGAATTTGTTCCAGGCGGATGGATAAATGATTGGCTTGTGGTCCATAGTGAGTCTGCAGGTGATATATTGATATAAAGAACCTGCTGGTTCTTTAAGTGCTAAAAGTTCAGAATGGTTAATTCATCTCTCAGATATTTATCACAAAAATTAAACTGCAGCTAATTTCTAACTTCTATGAAAACTTAACATTTCCTCCATCAATAAAACTCGATTGCAAAATTAACTCATCTTAGTTTGTGCCCATTTCAAGTCAAGTGAAAGTCAAACAGTACATAATGTAATTGCATTCCAGCCAAGGAATGAGGGTGTGCAGGTGTGACCATGGCCCGACCCCAACCTCAACCTCAACCATAGCACTAATTGCATTTTAAAAGTATTAATTACGCAGCCTCCACTATGCTGTGTGGTGTGGTCTGGCTCTCGGTTGAGGAATTTGCAATGAACATGTGCAAATGGCAGTACTCCAAACAGTTTGCATATTCAATGTTGCAATTAACGTGCGACCAGCAACATGAAACCTTTTAGCATTCACCTCGCCCGTATAGCCTGCGCTCTTGTTTTTTTCAATTAGTCTAATTTGCATTGGTTAAGTGATGACCAATGCACGCGCCCGATCGTCGTGTCCTCGTGTTGACCTTTTTCTCTGATGACTCTGACATTTTGCAACATGGATTTGCTTTTAAGCTCAGCCGACTCGTGCGGTTGGCCTGTCAGTCAATCAGTAAATTTTCCTATCCAGCCTGCATTTTATGTTGTATGTGGGGCTGCATTTGTCAAACCGAAATATTTTTAATGTTTTCCTGTCAATATTTCCTGTTGCATGTTGAAAAACTCAGCGCACACCTCAATGTCATAAAAATACAACAAAGCAAATACAAAATAGGAAAAATCGTTGTGATATAAAATTCAATTTCATTTGAAAAAAACACTATGAAAAAGCTATGCAGAAAGAATGCACACACCAAGTGCAAAAAAAAAAGAAGTCGCTTTAAAAGTGGGAAAACATGAAGATGTTTGCTTAATGCACTTGCCTTGCCACGTGCGGCAGAATACAAAAGTGGATATTGTGAGATATGTAAGCGTATTGCTTACCAACTTAGGATGGAGTACCATAATGGATCTTGTGGGAACATGTAGTTCGCTGATAAATTGATTTTTAGTTGGGTTCGGATTGTTGATTTTTAAATTTAATTTGAACAAGTAAGGTAGCTGTAGTCGAGTGACCCGACTACAAAACAACCTGTTCCCTTGACTTCTTGTGTTTTCATACACATATACACACACACGCGGTAACTGACAATCCAAGGCCCTTCTCTCTCCCACAAGCAAAATTGATTCGTATATAACTTCGGTGTTTTTTGTCCGATCTTATTGATCTTTTCAGAATAGATACATATTGGGCCTAACTTGATATATATAAAAATTGGAAGGTCTATCTTAAAAATTGTGGCTCTGAAATTGTGAGGTGTATACCCAATTCAAATCGAGTTTGTTTCAGATTTGGAAAATTCCTCCCCCTCCCCCCTTTAAGCGCAAAAAACTGCCAGAGCCACAATTTATAAGAAAGACCTTCCAAACTTTATATATATCAAGTAAGGCCCAATATCTATCTATTCTGAAAAGATCAACAAGATCGGACAAAAACACCGAAGTTATATACGAATCAATTTTGCTTGTGGGAGAGAGAAGGGCCTTGGATTGTCAGTTACCGCATTTGCGCGCCGCATGCGTTGCGTTTGTGTGTATGTTGGAACTCAAGGGAACTGGGTATTTTGTAGTCGGGGCACTCAACTGCAGCTCCCTCACTTGTCACCTTTCGTGCTTAGCGTGCCAAAATGCTTTAGAAATAAGCTTGGTGAAGATCGACATCCATTTTGTCTGGCAGTATCTGTGTTCCTTTGGTACAGAGTATAAAAATCTTTAAAGGAGATTAATTCCTTTTATTTGCAACTTTTCCCATATACATGGGGGCCACCTTAATATATATATATATACACAAAATGAATGAAACAGAGGCCAAATCCAAACGGTTTTAATATGCGCATTGTTGGACAATGCGTCGTAAACGTAATTCGGCTGGCGCTCCTTCTCATGAATATTTGGGCCAAATGAAGCAAAGAGGGCGCCAATTGCGCTTGGCGTAATGAATTCTTACGTGCGTGTGAGTGTGTGCTTGTCAGTTGAAGAGCCGCAACGCCAAGCAAAAGAAGAACAATTGCGGAACATTGGTTAAAGGTGTGACAAAAAACGTAGGTAATCAGAATAAAGACTTTATGGAATATTCGGTGCTACACCTTATTTATACGACGAAGTTTGCTTCATAAAGGTCTCTTCCATTACATTTTAAAGCACCTTCCAAACTCCGTTCTGATAATTTAAAGTCGGTCCTGCCCGAATTCTATATACCCGTTACTCAGGGCAATTAGTGTTTAATAGTCTTTCCCCATGTTAATTAACAAAGCATTAACAATAATGTGACCATTTCAACATTATGTGAGGAAAAACTGATGTATCGCTAAAAAGTATGCAACGTTTTTATAACCTTTATAACTCTGCCACTTATTATTAAAAACTTAGAGATTTTAGATATTAGGCAAATACACTATACTGTAAAAAGCAAAAAAAGATTTATTCAACATTTTTAATCGTGGAGACGGGAGGGGGCGTGGAGGGGGCGTTAAATTAACTTGATCTGCGTAGGGACAATAGAAGTCTACATACAAAATTTGGTGGCTCTAGCTCTTCTAGTCTCCGAGATCTACAGACAGACGGACTGACGGACATGGCTATATCGACTCGGCTGTTGATGCTAATCATGACTATATATACTTTATGGGTTTGGAGATGCTTCCTTCTGTATGTTACATACATTTGCACGACTTCAGTATAACTTTTTTACTCTACGAGTAACTGATATAAAAATGTAGATCATTATCAATTTGATAATTTCATTTCAAATTGAAACTAAAACCATTTTTATTTTGTTATCAATAAAATACTAGAAATTGTCAAATTGATATTTTGGGTATTAATATTCTTAGCCTTTTAATTTGTTGAAGAAAATTAGTTTGAAACTAAATATTTCCAATGTAAGCAATTTTTAGTACGAAAATTCGAAATGTTATGCTTTTCAACGCTTGGCATGCATCATTAATCATTATGATTTTAAACTAAACACAAGGTATGGTATTCAAGGCAAATGCGATGGTAGTAAATGAGTTACTCTGGTCGGACACTCCCCCCAGAAAAAGAATTTTATAATAACTTTCAAGTTAATATATAAAATATAAAAAAATTTTATGTTTTCATTTTTAGGATATTTTAAAAGAAACAAGTAAGGGAGCTGTAGTCGAGTGCCCCGATTACAAAATACCCTGTTCCCTTGATTTCTTGTTTTTTCATACACTTACACACACACTCTAACACACGCAAAAAAGTCTGTGGGTATATTTAACCAATATCGTTGGTATCGACAGAGTCACAATTTTTTAGATAGACCTTCCAAACTAGCAAAATTGATTCGTATATAACTTCAGTGCTTTTTGTCCGATCTTTTTGTACTTTTCAGAATAGTTATATATTGGGCCTTACAAGATATATACAAAGTTACAACGCTCTAACATAAAAATTGTGGCACTGATATTTTTTGCGCTTAAAGGGGGCAGGGGGAGGAATTTTCCAAATCTGAAACAAACTCGATATGCGTATCGTATACACCTACCTCCATGCAAAAATTTGTGGCTCTACTGTTGATGCTGATCAAGAATTTATATACTTTATAGGGTCGGAAATGCTTCCTTCTACCGGTTACATTCTTTTGCACAACTTCATGATCCCCCTTTTCCCATTTTTAATGGGAACAGGGTATAAAAACATCAAGTATGAGAACAATTCGAAGTTTGACAACTGAAATTTCAAATTGATACTAGCAAGTACCAAAATGGTTCTAAACAAGTAAAAAAGTCGGTCAAGCCCGACCATAATATACTCTGTACCTGTGAAGTGCTGCCGATTACCGTGGCTACCGGTGCTGCCTATAATTGTGGCGAGAATATCGTATATACGTTATAGGGTCGGAGATGCTTCCTTCCTTCTTACATACTTTTGCACAAACTTAATAAGCTCTGTGTACCTTTGGTACAGAGTATAAAAATTTATACTAAATAGTGTTAGCCCGATGCAAGTTAATGTCAATATGTCCTCAGCTAGAGAATGACAGTAAAAGGGGGAAATAATTGGGTCTTTCCGTCTGTCTGTATAAAGACTTCTATTGTCCTTACGCAGATCAAGTATATTTCAAGTTTTGGCCACGCCCCCTCCCGCCCCCACAACTAAACATGTTTAATTATTCCTACAAAGAAGGACAAAAAGCCTTCCACTTTAGTCGACTATCCATAATATCAGGAAAAAGCATCGGAAATATTTTAACTATTATATACCAAGGTTCGAAATAAAAACTTAGCCTCTGTGCTTTTGAAAACCGGTCAAAGAACCTTACGTTTTACGACGGGTTATTTCTGATCTAAACGCAGACTAACAGGCTAAGCTATTTATTACGCTCAAACCACAGTACATTGTAGCGAGGCTTATTTTTCTTTGCTTATTTGATTGAAGTGCTCAGGGTACAGGACTTTGTGGATGAGAATGTTGTAGAAGGTTTGATAGGATGAAGCTAAGAACGGTGGCTTGTGACGGCTGCTGAAAGTATATATATTAAATATATATATATACACACACAAAAAAACGGAACAACACTAATTTAATATGATTAATTTGGAGACGCAAGTGAAGCCAGTATTGACTTTAGCTGCCATAACCTAACGCTGCAACTAGTTGGCAGTAAATTAATTGAATTTTAAATTAGTTACTCACCTAAAGTAGGTTTCAGATGTGAAACCACTTAATGGCTCAATTTGCACATCACTTTAACTTTAACCAATAACTAATTTCAGTGAATGAAATATTTCACAAATTGAGTTTTTGCTTTACCATAAAAGGACACTTGTAAAACAAGCACTCGGCTGGCAATTCCACGGCGACAATAAGCGATTGCTGTCAATGGCATTCTAAGGCTCGCCCACACCAGATGTGTCCTTCATGTACCACACTCGACACAAATGAACTGAAGGCAATCAAACACCTGAAAGTGTCCGGACTCTTGCCGAAGCAATCGCAAATTTATTACCCCCAGTGTGGTGCTCCAAATTGGTGCCCGACTAACTTAATAAGTGGACCAAGGTTGTGTATTAAGATAGTAGAAACGATTTTAATAACTATGAAATCATTCATCCACACCACCTTTTTGATTACAATTCAATTATTTGTGGCATCTCTTAGTTGCTTTATATAATTTTTTGTTTTTTTTGAATAGATTCTATTTTTGTCATGCTTCGCATTCACTTGAACGCTTCCATGCTGTAGAGCTTCAAATTAATTGTATAATTTTCTTTCACAAATTCTTTATGGGATGCTCCGAGGCGGTAACGAACACTCAAAGTACACAAACAGAGATTTCTCTTGCAAATCCCCTTTTTCTGTCGAGATGATTTTCTGAAGAGAATGCAAACCACAGTCAGGGTGACCGTGTAACAAAATGCTCTAAGTAAGGTTGTGCCAAATAAAGGAAACTTCTCTACCTTAATGAAAGAGGTCAATCGAACCTGATCACACTTAAAGAGGCAAGAAATTGAAAAGTTGGCGCCGTACCATTTCATCAATGTACGTATGGCTGACACTTTTAGCACGTGACATCTTTTGAGCAGGGTGTTCAAAACGGTGTGTTTTTGTTTTTTGAAAAAAAATGTTTTTCCTTTATGCTTAAGCGACTGTGATTTGTTACACCCGTTACTCGTAGAGTAAAAAGGGTATACTAAAGACGTGCTAATGTATGTAAAAGCCAGAAGGAAGCATCTCCGACCCCATAAAGTATATATATTCTTGATCAGCATTAACAGCCGAGTCGATCAAGCCCTGTCCGTCTGGACGTCCGTCCGTCTGTCAGTCTGTCCGTCTTTCTGTCCGCAGGCCTGTATGAACACCAAGATCTCAGAGACTAGAAGAGCTAGAGCAACCAAATTTTATATGTAGACTAGTATTGTCTGCACGCAGATCAAGTTTGTTTCAAATTTTGCCAATGTCCCCTACCGTCCCGCAATAAGAAATGTTGAATAACTCCCACAATTTGTATACATTTGAAAAGTGTATTATAATTTTGCCCAGAAGTTTGGAACGCTTAGAAGGAATCATCTCCGACCACATAAAGTATGCATATTCTTGATCAGCATGACGAGCTGAGTCGATAGAGCTTTGTCCGTTCGTCTGTCCGTCCGTCCGTCTGTCTGGTTCTACGCAATCTAGTCCCTCAGTTTAGAAGCTATCGAGTTGAAATATTGCTCACTTCTTGTAGCTGCCACAAAAATTTCTTTTTTAAATATTTTATTTAATATCCCAATGAGACAAGACATAAAGCTTATAAATTAAGTCATTGGTCACAAATTAAGTCAATGGTCACAAAAGTTTCCAGTGTATTTAAACTTCGGCACAGACGAAGTTCGCTTTGCTTTCTCGTTTAGATATTGATATCAAATTTAAAACTCAAGTTTATATTCCGAAAAGCTTTAATCTCTTTAATTTTCATAAAGATCGGATCATAAATAGCGGAGTAATAAGCATATATTCTTTAGTCAAACAAATGGGGCTTACAAAAAACCGTTGCCTACTTTTTGGTGCAGCGAGCTACACATAGGAAATATCTTTTGAACACTTCTTTCTCTGAGTAACGGGTATATCGAAGTCGGGAAGGCCGACTTTAACTTAAGCTCTCGTTTTTTTTTCTGTGTGACAACCGTGTAAGCAGAACTGAGTTACCCACTCCGAACGAAATAATAAAACCCATTTCTTTCAGAGAGCCCTCCAAGTGCTGCCTCATCCGAAATCTGCGCCACTTAGAGAGCACCTTTTCCCGTAAGCATCTGCGCTCAACCGATAAAAAGACAATCAAAAAGCGGCGGCTTCTACTTTTTAAACCCCGTTCCCATTAAAAATGGGAAAAGGGGATCATGAAGATGTGCTAAAGTATGTAACAGGTAGAAGGAAGCATTTGCGACATTATAAAGTATATATATTCTTGATCAGCATTAACAGCCGAGTCGATTTAGCCATATCCGTCTGTCATTCCGTCCATCCGTCCGTATGAACGCGTCGATCTCAGAGACTATAAAAGATAGAGTCACAAATTTTTGCATGTCGGTAGGTGTATACCAGACTCAAGTCAAGTTTGTTTCAGATTTGTAAAATTCCTCCCCCTCCCCCCTTTAAGCGCCAAAAACTGTCAGAGACGCAATTTTTAAGTTAGACCCTCGAGACTTTATATATATCATGTGAGGCCCAATATGTATCTATTCTGAAAAGATCAACAAGATCGGACAAATACAACGAACCTATATACGAATCAATTTTATTCAAGTTGAATGCCCAAAGCCGAGAAATATTCCAGTTTTACTCTTTAACTAGTGTATTTGTTCCAAGAGACTTCGTACAAAGTTTGCTGAAGATAGCTTTCAAACCGACGGAGGAGATAGCATAGAAACAGACAGACGGGCGGACGGACAGACGGAAAGGTCTAAATCAACTCAGCTCGTCGTGCTGATATATATATATATATGATATATACTTTATGAGGTCGGAGATGCTTCCTACAATGCGTTACAAATATCCGCACAATTTTATAATACCCTCTGCAAGGGTATAAAAAGCACTCCGAAGTGGGACTTTCGCCTACTCATGGCAATTTGGCATTCGGAACGCATTAAATGTAAATATTTGTATATTTGTTTTCCCTTTGTGTCCCTTGCGAATTTTGATAGCATTTGCATAGAATGCCAGATTTGGGTTTGCCAGACAATGGCAAACAGGAAATGATGCTGTTGTGACGACAATTGCCTCAAGCCTGTACGAAACCTAAGCTTTATTTACTTTGATTTTTATTTTGTTCTCTTTTTGCTTTCTATGGCAAAGCCATTTCCCCTGGCAGGTATAATAGCTAATAACTGGCAGATAAACAGCTGGAAAACCAATTAGGCCGAACAATACATAAAACAACAGAGAAGGCAAAGCTGATACTCTGCAAATGCTCGTTTTGATATAATGCTTTCGACCAAGTTTTGCAAAACCTGTTTGAAAGCATATATAATTAAAGATGACCAAGCTAAAGACTTGTTAAATTAAAAAAAAAATAGTGGAAAGTTAACTTCGGCTCAGCCGAAGTTTTGTATACCCTTGCAACTTCCATTGAAAACAAAAAAGTTTTTCTAAGACTACTTTTTGGACATTACCTTTCTAAGGGATCTATACTATTAAGATGTCTGATTTCGATTAAACTTGGTGAAATCATTGAAAAGCATAAAACACTGTTAATTGCGAAATTTGGAGGCGATCCCATTTAAAAAAAAAGTTTTTTCACTAGAACTTCTTTTTCGACCGATCATTCATACTGCAGCTATATGCTATAGTCATCCGATTTTCATCAAACTTTGTAGAAATGTGTAGAAAGTATATACAATAAGTGTATGCCAATAAAAAGGACGTTTTCATTAAAAACAAAAAAGTTTTCCTCACTAAAACTAGTTTTTCGACCGATCGTTCCTATGGGAGCTATATGCTATAGTCATGCGATTTCGACCAAACTTTGTAGAATTGTGTAAAAGTATATAAAATAAGTGTATGCCAATGATTAGGACGTTTTCATTAAAAACAAAAAAGTTTTTCTCACTAGAACTAGTTTTTCAACCGATCGTTCCTATGGCAGCTATATGCTATAGTCATCCGATTTCGACCAAACTTCGTAGAACTGTGTAAAAGTATATAAAATAAGTGTATGCCAATGATAAGGACGTTTTCATTAAAAACAAAAAAGTTTTTCTCACTAGAACTAGTTTTTCAACCGATCGTTCCTATGGCAGCTATATGCTATAGTCATCCGATTTCGACCAAACTTATTGAAATCATGGGAGGGGATAGTAAACTAAGAAATACATACTTTGGAGGCATTTCCATTCAAAACAAAAAAGTTTTTCTCACTAAGACTAGTTTTTCAACCGATCGTTCCTATGACAGCTATATGCTATAGTCATCCGATCCGGCCGGTTCCGACAAATGTGCAGCGTATTTGTACCAAAAGACTTCGTGCAAAGTTTGGTGATGATAGCTTTAAAACTGAGAATATATATACTTTATGTGGTCGGAGATGCTTCCTTCTATGCGTTACAATCATCCGGACAATTTTATAATACCCTCTGCAATCAAGTAAAATTTGACTTTGAAGGCCGATTTCGACACCATTGGCATTGCTTATATCGCGTGTTTCATTTTTCTCAGCTGCATTGATATGTTGACTATCCTAGAGGCTTCATAAAATCAGAAATTAATGCTTGGTGTGGCCTACAAAAATTCTAAAACGGTCCAAAGCCGGTAAAAGGGTTTTCCCCGAATATCTCGGAAATGGAAACTAAGTTTTGACTTTGACCTTCCAACTCGTATTCAGGATGGGTTTGTCTACAGGAATTAGTTAAAGATCCTGGGGATACTTTTTACTGTGGAAAAGTGTAATTGTTTGTTTTCCTTATAACTCGACTATCGTTCATCCGGTCTTTACCATTTGACCGTTAGGCGGATCGATAAATAATCCTGATTAATAAATATGCCTAGAAGGAACGAATCTTCTATATTTTTAAAACTGTTCAACCTGACTGGTGATCATCGCACAGCCTAAACGGTAAGAGCTAGAGGGCTGAAATTTGGACAGGAGTTTCCTTATGTGTTGAAAGTGCGTTCTAAGACGGGGTTTTGGAAAATTTCACCCGGAAAAGCCGGAAAAGTGTTGGAAAAGTTTGTATGGGGAAAATTTAATTTTTCATCCGATTGACTTGAAATTCGGGTTGTAAGCATAATATGCAAAATAATTGGATACATGTTTTCCCGATTTCGGAAAATCTGCCCACAAGGAAAATTCTAGGAAAATTCGCAATGCAAAAATCTATTTTTCATCTGATTGACCTGAAATTCGGTTTGTAAGGACAGGAAGTGAAATAAATTGATATGAAATTTTCCGATGCTGGAAAATTGGACAGTAAGGTCGAGAAATTACCGGAAAAGCAGTTTTTATGGGTAATTTTTTTTCATCCGATTGACTTGAAACTGGCTTGGTAAGCGAAGTGTACGAAATAATTCGACACGTGTCTCCCCGATTTCGGAAAATCTGCCCGCAAGGAAAATTCTCAGGAAATTCAATTAGCAAAAATCTATTTTTCATCCGATTGACTTGAAATTCGGTTTCTAGGGATAGTAAGTGAAATGAATTGAAATGTAATTTTCTGATGATAGAAAATTTGACCTTAGGGTCGGAAAACTCATGGAAAACTCAGCTGCCAAAAACCGAGTTTCATTCGATTCTCTTTAAACTTGGTTTGTAAGGATAGTATTAGAAATATAGATGACGGTAACGGCAACGATAACGATAACGATAATGAAAATGATAGCGATAACGATGCGATGACGATAGCTATAACGATAGCGATAACGATAGCGATAACGATAATGATAGCGATAACGATAGCGATAACGAAAGCGATTGCGATAGCGGTAGCGATAAAGATAACGGTAATGTTACCCGAAGCCGAAGTCGGTTTTATGTGATGTCAGTATAGACTGACGACGTCGTAGCGAAGCGTGCCGGGATATATGCTAGTCTATCTATAAAACTGTGGGAGATACGACGTTTATTCCATCCATCATTCGATCAACTGACTTAGACTTTTGACTATAAAGCACCATGTTTAGCCACTGTGAAAAAATTGGTCAAGCAATTATATTTCAAATTTCTATAACGCTTGTGCCGGAAATAATTGATGTTTGTCGTTACGATAGCGATAGCTTAATAATGTTATTTCAAATAAAATACTTAGGTAAAAAGAACCCTCTTAAACTTACCTGAAAGCTATGATTTACGCTCTTAATTCCGCATTCAAAGTAACACACATCGGATAAGTCAATCTCATCGAACACATCGCTCTGCAAATACAATAACAAACAAATAAATTATTTAGGAGCTTAAAGTTAACATGGACAGATAAGTCCAAGGAAATAAATTTAATGGATTTTCATTTTTAATTTAAATGCGGTGGGATGGAGAGAGTGTGGTCTTTTGTAAATATTTATATATAAATACAGTTATTAATATAAAAATATTTTGCTATCAAAATATAACCCTTCATATTTTGTTTTTCGATATCCTTGAGTTGGTTTTTGTTTTAGAGGAGTAAAAAAAAATACAACTTGGCACAGTGCCCAAAACAAAATTTCCTTTTCCTCCATTTGATAAAATGCTGAAAGTTGGCCTGCGGCTATTTTGATGTTGTTGGCCTTGTTCTTCTTGAAACATGCATGAAAAGGCATACCTCGAGGCCCAAGCGGAAATTGAAATGTTTCACACAAAACGAGGCAAATAAATGAATATTCACAGGGCAAACAAAACCAACAATAGAAATGTGACACTGGCTCCATCGAGGGTTTGTATATTCAAGTAGTTTTCGAGCATGCAGAAAATTATTATTTTTTTTTCAAGTGACTCTAGAAAAAAAAGTTTTGCGTTAGCTTGGTTTCCCAAGGTTCGAGTTGCCCATGCCCAATTTTGTTTGTTTTTTAGTTAAGGGGGATAAGTTTTCCAATTGCTTTTGGATATTGGTTGATAGGCTTCTGCTCTGCTCCCTCGTTTCCTTTAATTTGATTAATTATCACTTTATTGAATTGAGCACCGTTAAAGTTTATTTCAACTTGACAAATATTATAAACTTAGTTTGACCCTCACAAAACTTGAAGGTAAATGTTTTTTTTTGATGAAGGTTAATATGAAGAACATAAAGCTCTTAACATTCCCATAAATCTACTTTATCTAGCATTAAACACCAGACTTTAACTCCGTAGTAAATTATAAACAATCGACCAAACTTTGTAGACTTGTGTAAAAGTATATAAAATAAGTGTTTGCCAATGATTAGGACGTTTTCATTAAAAACAAAAAAGTTTTTCTCACTAGAACTAGTGTTTCGACCGATCGTTCCTTTGGCAGCTAAATGCTATAGTCGTCCGATTTCGACCAAACTTAGTGAAATCATGGGAAAGGATAATAAACTAAGAAATAAGTACTTTGGAGGCGTTTCCATTCAAAACAAAAAGTTTTTCTCACTCAGACTAGTTTTTCGACTGATCGTTCCCATGACAGCTATATGCTAGTCATCCGATCCGACCGTTTCCGACAAATGTGCAGCGTTTTTTTACCAAAAGACTTCGTGCAAAGTTTGGTGAGGATAACTTCAAAACTGACAGAGGAGATAGCATAAAAACAGACAGACGGACAAGTCTAAATGAACTCAGTTCGTAACGCTGATCAAGTCGGAGATGCTTCCCTCAATGCGTTACAAACATCCGCACAATTTTATAATACCCTCTGCAAGGGTATTTGTGCCAAAAGACTTCGTGCAAAGTTTGGTGAGGATAGCTTCAAAACTGACAGAGGAGATAGCATAGAAACAGACAGACGGACGGACGGACAAGGCTAAATAAACTCAGCTCTACATGCTGATCAAGAATATATACTTTATGTGGTCGGAGATGCTTCCCTCAATGCGTTACAAACATCCGCACAATTTTATAATACCCTCTGCAAGGGTATAAAAATACAGAATTTCTCAGTTAATGTGGTGGCCGGGACCCTTGAAAGTAAGCAAATTAATGATTATTTGGGGCAGTTGTTTTCTTGTGCCTATCTTAAGAAAAATTTTAGTATAATGCAATCAGAGTTTCTTTTCACCTTTTTTTTGATAGCGGCACCGAATTAGCCATTTGCTTAATGAGCCTGTGATTGAGCCAAAAGCACTCAGATTAAGACATACATTTTCTGAAAACTTTAATTGGATTTTGTGAGTAGTATTGATTTTTCTAAAATATTTTGTTAAGCTCTTCATGAGATGTTTTGTCAACACGAAAGCAAAAGATTTATGCTAGCCGTTCAAGCGGAAAATGTCGGGGTTCACTTAATTTAACAAGAGCGGAAACGCGAGAAAATTCACCAAAACACACATACACACAGAAACAGAGGGTGAATAAATCTTAAAACGAAATTAAAGTTCGAACGTACAGTGGGCGATGAAAGTGCTCAACGTCCTTGTTGATTTTTAACGATTTTTTTGCCTCCACTTTTTGTGCTTTCGCCTGGGCATATGCTTGACTGATGTTTGCTTCGTATATGGCTTGTAATTTTCTGCTATATGTATAAAAATGTACGTATATGCTTGTGTACGAGAGTAATTATTATAATGCTCACTCTGCCGGATTAAACTTCCGCTTCCACCTACCTCACATTACATTCTCAGGTTGAATGATTCCCAAGTTTTTCATCAATTATGTTCATTTGGATTTATTTCTTTAGAAACTTTTGCGATATCCAAGGATTTATGATTGATAATGAATTACTTATAAGCTGAGTTTTCTAAGCTGTAGATTTAAACCTTTCATGCCTTAAGATAAAACCAGTAAGAAAGAAGGTCAATCCCGACTATAGTATACTCTGTACCTCCCAAAGTTTGTGTTAAGGTGTATTAAGTTCTGCCCATAACCGTTGCAACCGGTGCTGTCTGTAATTGTTTGTTTTCCTTATAAGTCGACTATCGTTCATTTGATCTTTACCTTTCCTTTGGCGGATCGATAAATAATCCCGAATACTAAATATGCCCAGAAGGTTCGGACCTTCTATCTGTAAAACTGTGGGAGATATGACGTTTTTCCAATTTGCGGGGGCGGGAGGGGGTGTGGCCCCTTTTTTAAATTTGTTTTTGGTTCTTGAACCAACATTTCTGGTTGGTTGGTTTATTGCGTCCAAAGATTATAGTTTCCGCTATGTATCTAAATTTTCAATTGCCTCAATCCGTTTAAGATGGCTTTTTAATAAATTTTAGGAAGTAACGGTTCCGATTTCGATGTCGTTCCGCTTGTAAAGTAAAATTAGCTTGTCAAGATGACACAGCCCCAAAGGGCCAAAGCCTGTTGCAATTATAGTCCCGGTTGCAATTATAGTTACTTTTAAGTCCATCTCCAGGTTGGATGCACGTACACATATATGTACCCAAAGCTATAGCGTAAATGTACTCCTAAGTATTTAAGACCATTGAAATAAAATCATAAGCTTTCCACCCTAATATTAACATAGTTTTAAGGACCCCCCGAACGACCCCGAGCATTTAGCTAGTATTAAATGCAACCAAATGAAATTGTTGTTTTCCAACAAACGAGAAAAGCTTACACAAATATGCTTAATGTAAACCGCCAATTTAGTCTGAACCTCGCTTGTATCTTTCATTTTAATTTCCCCTTTTCAACTTATTGCAGTTAATGGCTAAAATTCCGCGTTGGTAAGTTTTTTTATACCAATGCAGAAGGTATTATAAAATTGTGCGGATGCTTGTAACGCTTTGAAGGAAGCATCTCCGACCACATAATGTATATATATTCTTGATCAGCATGACGAGCTGAGTTCATTTAGCCTTGTCCGTCTGTCCGTCCTTTCATCTGTCTGTTTCTATGCTATCTCCTCTGTCAGTTTTGAAGCTATCCTCACCAAACTTTGCACGAAGTCTTTTGGTACAAATACGCTGCACATTTGTCGGAACCGGCCGGATCGGATGACTATAGCATATAGCTGCCATAGGAACGATCGGTTGAAAAACTAGTCTTAGTGAGAAAAACTTTTTTGTTTTGAATGGAAACGCCTCCAAAGTACGTATTTCTTAGTTTACTATCCCTTCCCATGATTTCAATAAGTTTGGTCGAATTCGGATCCCATAGAAAAGTAAGGTCCAAAAAGAAGTCTTAGTTAAAAAAACGTTATTGTTTTCAATGGAAGCTGCAAGGGTATACAAAACTTCGGCCGAGCCGAAGTTAACTTTCCCCTATTTTTTTTATTTTGTTCCGATAAGCTTGCCTTGGAAATTGCACACGAACGGAAGCAAAAACAAGTAAGGGGCTGTAGTCGAGTGTCCCGACTCCAAAATACCCTGTTTCCTTGATCTCGTTTGTTTTCAATCATTTTATGCGATTGTGTACATACACACGCTCACACATAAACACAGGCACGCACACGCACTAGCAACAAGCTAAATTAATTTGTATACAACTTCGGTGTTTTTTGTCCGATTTTATTGTAAATACTTTTCAGAATTGATAGATATTGGGCCTTACTTGATATATATAAAGTCTCGAGGGTCTAACTTACAAATTGTGGCTCTGACAGTTTTTTGCGCTTAAATGGGGAAGGGGGAAATTTTGCAAATCTGAAACGAGCCCGATATTGATCTGGTATACACCTACCTACATGCAAAAATTTGTGGCTCTATCTCATATAGTCTCTGAGATCGACGCGTTCATACGGACAGACGGACGAACAGACGGACGGATAGACGGACGGACAGACGGACGGACATGGCTACATCGAGTCGGCTGTTGATGCTGATCAAGAATATATATACTTTATAAGGCCGCAGATGTTTCCTCTACCTGTTACATACTTTAGCACAACTTCATGATCCCCCTTTTCCCATTTTGAATGGGAACAGGGTATAAAAAAGAGAGATATTTTTGCTTTGACTTACACTTTTCACTTCACAAGAAGTTTTCATCTTGAATTTTTTTCTTAACCTTCACTTTAAAAGTTGAAGGCAGCAAAGTTTGGGACAAGTTTTACAAACAATTGCTAGTTTTTTGCATGAGCTTAGGGTACCAAAAAAAGGACGAAGCAACCCATTTTAGATCTCATTTGTATATAACAATTTGGGGTTGCCCTTTCAAGTAGTGGAGCGAGGCATATCGCGAAGGTGTCTGACAGGGGGCGTGCCACGTTTCATTTGGCGTGTCAAAGTGGCGCAGCTTGAAATTTTGACAGTTTAATGGCATGCCTTGAAACCAAGCCACACCCAGCACACTATGTTCACGTTTAGTGTAGTCATAAATGTGCCACAATATTTGTTGGGAACCGAATTGCAACTCCCCCCACGGTAAGGCCGTAACCTGGACAAACGAGCTTTACATTAAATTACGCCCTAAAATTGACAAATCTCTGACAGCTTTCATTTAAATTCATAATTTCTATTATAAAATGGCAGCTCTACATACCAGAAGTACTTACACAGGAAGAGCGAAATTGTATTTTACAGAATGGAACGCGAAATAATTAAGCGAAACATCCAAAATAGAAAGTTTAAGCAATAATGTATAATTTCTTTGAATATTTTAATTTACTTGAATATTCAACAGCCACTTAAGCATTTGAAATTTCAATTAATTTCATTGCAGTTGTTTCTATACAAGATTCAATAAGTCGCCAGACTAACACCACAATATAATCATTTGTGTGCCAAAGTTTGGAGCGGTTCGATGTGTTAGCAACAGCAACACGACCAACAAAGGCGAGTGTGTTTAATTAAAAAGTTAAACCCAAAATCCAGTTAGAATCATTAAATTTCGCTTGCAATTATTGACTACTCTGAGAAAAGCTATGACTCGGTTAAGGTCTATTCAGAACTCAAACTGGAGGAACATACTTTGTTTAAGGATAAGAGAAAATTCTGGAGTACCTAAGCGAGCGCTTGCAACATATCGAAAACCAACAAGGTTTAGCCGCAGATCAACCGAGAGAAGACCTTCGAAAGCCAAGAAAGAGTTTGAGTATCTCCAGGGAGACAAGAGGTTCTACAAGCGAATGCCTAATCACACTGAGCAAAAGAGAAGATCTCAATACTCATGCTGGCCAACCAAATAAAAGAAAATCAAGAGCTTATTTGTCAGCATTGAAGTGGCACGTCTGAATGGGCTACTTGAGTTTTTGCAGTGGAGTAAAAATTCCTGAAAACTAACACCTTTTTTTTAAAGGCAATGGCTACTATCATGGCGATAGAAATTACGAAAATTAGTTTCAGAAAATTTTCCTGTTTTTAAGAAATTACAGTATTCTCTTTAAGGTCTACTATTCTCTAAAATTAAAGGTTAATTTTGCCCTATTTTTAAGTAAAAGACGTTAGAAAAATGCGCTTTAATTATCAGAAAAATCTGGCCTTTTCTTGTTTTTAGAAAAGTATTTCTACAAAATTTTTATTTTTTTTCTTATTTTTGGAACACTTTTTCTGTTTATTAAAAAAATTTTCTAAATATCAGGGAAAATTTTAAAATTGGGCGAATTTCTAAAATTCATGGCGAGTGTATAATCTCTGATCTGCCATATATTTAGGGTCTTTTACAACTGACAACTTTATTTAATTGCTGCTGCTCGCTGAAGACTCACGACTCGACTACTGCATGAGCAGAAGGGTATGACCATTAGAAGGGTGTCCCATACACAAATGATTTAGCTCATAAAAGTAAAATTTGGACATTTTTCTTTGAAGAAGTGGATTCTAAAACAAGGAAAATCGTGGTTATTTATCAAGTTATAAGTAAAATTCCAAAAAATTCGACTTGCGCAACCAATAAACGTCTTCCGAAAAAATCTGAAAAAACTCTTTAAAATTCTTTCTTTATAAGCTTTCAGAAAATACATTTTTTTTAAGAGCATTGTAGGTCCCTAAGAGATGGTTCTCCTCAGCCAAAAAACCCCGAGATGAAATACCATTTTAAAATTTACCCACGATCTACCTTATATAGGTCATAAATTAGACCGACAAATATAACAAATTTTGTTATCGGTGTCACCAACGAAGCCTTGGTTGACGAATTATGGGCATTTTTGTAATAATTATTATTAGATTTATGCTTTCGTGCAATTTCCGTGAGATTTCTGTTAGTTCTTAAGCTGTCTCTTGCAGTTTTGGGTTAATATCAAAATCAGAAAATGGAATTTAATTTGATTTGCAGCTTTTATGGAAAGAAACTAAGTGTATTGTTCATCCGCATTTTAAGCACTAGTTTTTGTGTTTTCAATAGATATTTTAAAAGTTATTAAAAAATTTATGAAAAAAATTTATGAAAAATCTAAGAAATAATGTAATATATGCTCATAAAAGTATAATTTTGACATTTCTCTTTAAAAATGATCATTTTATAACTAAGAAAATCGTGGTAATTGACCAAGTTATAGGTTAAATTCAAAAAAGGTACGGAATACCCAATTTTTGGTGAAAATTCAAATATTGCACCACCTCTTAACGTCTTCCGAAAAACTTGAAAAGCTTGCAGGAAATGCTTTTGCAAAAAAATTTTTTGGGACACCCTAATGACTATGTTTCGATAAGAGAGGGACGCCCAACCGTGCTATATGGATAAGGTTGTCATTAATTAGCTGTGTTTTATGCTATTGTTCACTTAAATGGATGGCCTGTGCTAAAGTCTTAATTCCATTTTATAAACTTAGTTGGTCGCGTACCAATCATTTAAAGAGGCATAACTGCGGTGTTCATGCTGCTCTTTTGGTGATTTTCTGGAAAAAAAAGTTATCTTATAAGCAGAAGGACATGGCTGTTTTCACGAAAACGATTATTAATATTCCCCCATTTTGCACTCTTTAAATTAGAGAATAATAATAAACTGATAATTGGTAAAACAAATGTTGAATAATCGTTCAAACTGCATCTGCCGTCAGCCTCGACTCACTGCACAAAACATAATCAATGTACGCTTACGTAAAACGTAAAATGTGTATATCTGTGTGTCTCTAAGTAAGCCATGCGAAATGAAAAGTTCTGGCTTGTCTGATTTTGAAACAAAAGCCAGCTACCAATTAGCAGTATTTAGGCAACATGGAAGCAAATAAGTGGAGCAGTAGGAGGAGCAGAAGATCCTTTGCTGGGGCCGATACATCCCCGAGCCAGCTGGATAACCTACTTTTGAAGGCTCGACGCAATTTGTCATGGCGTTGACTCGAACAGAGCTAACAGCGGCGGTCTACATACATATCACACACACGCACACAAAGAAGGGGAATCCCCTCTGACAAGCTGACAATAATTGTGATTAATTGCAGAAAAAGTCAGCTTATTTTTGGATTTCGTAAATTTTATGCTTTACAAATTTAAATTGAAACTTACTCATATAAATGTATATTTTGTGGCACTTGTCTAAAGTGTGTGGGCGCCCTTGTCTGGGGACCACTGAAGTACATTAAACTTTACCCTTTTTGCTATGCTACAGGATAAACATGGTGTCAACAAAGAAAAATAATGAGAAAATCCATAAATAAAATCCATAAAAGTAGTGTGTGCAGCCGCAGCTGCGGTAGTCAAGCCACATTTGATGCTTTGGCATGTGAAATGGAAATATGCCTTTGTTCCTTCACGCCGGTAACATGGATTGGTCAAGACAAGTGGTCTGCTTTGAAATTTCCATTCCATTGCATATTTTCCGTTCGTGCTTTCGAGCAATTTCTGTTGGATTTCTGTTCGTTCTCCTTGCTAGGCGCTTAAGCTGTCTCTTGCAGTTTTGGGTTAATATCAAAATCAGAAAATGGAATTTAATTTGATTTGCAGCTTTTATGGAAAGAAACTAAGTGTATTGTTCATCCGCATTTTAAGCACACTTTTGATTTTGTTTTAAATATTACAACTATTATAAACTTTTTTGAAATCAATGCAGTTCTCTTTGTGAATAACTGATTACTGGATCATAAACCAACACTGAGCAGCTTAAAAGAAACTTTATGAGAGTTGTCTTCCAGCAAATTTATAAAGGATGTAAACCGGTCCGGAACCGAACCCCTCAGAGTCAGTTCGGCTCAGATGCTTCTGACACCCGAACAGAACCGAGAATCGAGCCCGTTTATATTTCAAGCCAGAACTCGAAATGGCTCGGTTCCAAAATTCAATTCAATTCAACAGAATCTTTGCCTGCGCTCTGATGCTCAAAAACATTTGCTGTCCGGAAGCCAGAATTGACGTGTCATCAGCATAATTAGCTTTCAGTGTGTTTTGGGCATCTGAAACCAGCGTCATAAATTCGAACGAGAAGGCTAAGCTAACTCCGGCTGTGCCGAAGTTTTAATACCCTTGCAATTGCTCGTTTTAATATAATGATTTCGACCAAATTTTGCAAAAGCTGTTGAAAGGCATATATTATTAATGATGTCCAAATTAAAGAACTGTAACATTGAAAAAAAAAGAGGAAAGTTAACTTCGGCTCGGCCGAAGTTTTGTATACCCTTGCAGTTAGTTTTTCTAAACAAGACTACTTTTCGGACCTTACTTTTCAATGAGAGCTATACTATATAGAAGTCCGATTTCGACCAAACTTAGTGCAATTATGGAAAAGCATAACAAACTGTTAATTAAGAAATTTTGAGGCGATCCCAGTTAAAACAATAAAAATTTTCTCACTAGAACTTCTTTTTCGACCGATCATTTATACTGCAGCTATATGCTATAGTCATCCGAATTTGAAAAAACTTTGTAAAATTGTGAAAAAGTATAAAAAAAATATATGCCAAAGTAAGGGACATTTTCATTAAAAACAAAAAAGGTTTTCTCACATGAACTAGTTTTTCCCCCGATCGTTCCTATGGCAGCTATATGCTATAGTCATCCGATTTTGACCAAACTTTGTAGAGTCGTGTGGGAGCATATATAACAAATACATACCAATTTTGAGGACATTTCCAATGAAAACAAAAAAGGTTTTTTAACTAAGACTACTTTTCAGACTTTACATTTCTATGCCAGCTATACTACACGGATGTCCGATTTCGACCAAATTTGTTGGAGCCATGGAAAAGCATAGTAAACTAAGAAATATGAAGTTTGGAGTCGTTTCCATTCAAAACAAAAAAGTTTTTCTCACTAAAACTAGTTTTTCGACCGATCGTTCCTATGACAGCTATATGCTATGGTCATACGATCCGGCCGGTTCCGACAAATGTGCAGCGTATATGTACCAGAAGACTTCGTACAAAGTTTGTTGAGGATAGCTTTAAAACTGACGGAGGAGATAGCATAGAAACAGACAGACAGACAGACAGACAGACAGACGGACAGACGGACGGACGGACAAGGCTAAATGAACTCAGCTCGTCATGCTAATCAAGAATATATATACTTTATGTGGTCGTAGATGCTTCCTTCAATGCGTTACAAACATCCGCACAATTTTATAATACCCTCTGCAAGGGTATAATGATTTTGCACATTTTAGGATAATTAGGTCAAACTTTTAGTTGGGTTCCACATATTTAAAATAATCAGCAATTTCCTGGCTGGAGTTTTCCGCAGTGCTTGACACAGGCCTTAAAAAACAGATGTGGAAAAGTGTGACCATACCTTAAAAATACCAAGATTTGCATTATTTGGGGTTTTTGGAATTTTTTTGCTATCTTAGCACACTATTTTGTTTATACGATCCACTTTCGCAATAAATGACTTTTTCGTGCGCCCAAACAGTTTGGCGTTCTCCGTAGTAGCTTTGATATGAATTTTAACAACAAATTCTGGGGTGCATTTGAATCAGTCATATAAGCTGGTTCTGAACCCTTACCGCAAGTAATATCGGTTCGTTTCACTTCATCGACATATTCAATTTTGTAACATCATTTCGAATTTGTATAAGAACATATTGCTTTTCTTGCTAAGGTTCAGTAATTCCTGAATGGCTATGCGTTCAGAGATGCTCCCTTTCATTTCGGGGTACACGACATAATAAGATTTTTTCCTGCTTTCAGACAACAACCGCACACCACACTAATTGGTGTCACCTTTTACCCTATTTTGTTTCCCCACACTCCCCCTTTTAATGCGTCAGTTTAAAATTAATATTTATAAAGTACACACCGAATGAGTTTTCGATTGGAGTCCCAAGAGAAAACAAAAATCTAAAAGCAAAAGCCACAAAAACGCTCAAGCCGCATACACACCAAGCCCTAAGGATTTATAATTAATGTAAATCCACACATAAATTTCTATGCTCTTAAATGGTATAGCGGTAACCTGAGCGTACCACGTAAATTTCCTAGAATCAAACGCCAACACCTTTTAGATTTTCGCAAACTTTTTTTGGTAGCAAACAGCTCGGGATAAGCGAGGTGTTAAGTACTTCTTTACAAAACTTTCGATTTCAAGGAGTATGAGAATAACACACTTAAAATTACCTAAATCAAATATAAACTTAATGGCACGAGACACCAAATTGAATTGCAATATCAAACGTGAAAATTGGATTATGTTGTGAAGGAAAACTGATTGATTCTGGGTGTCTCGTTATACTTTAATAAATTGATTAAATGAAGCAGCAACTAAATGACCAAATAATTGACAAGTTGCTTTCACTAAGGCATTTAATTTTCAGCACCTCGTTGTTGTCCTAGCAATTTCATGAAATTTCCAGACGATACCGGCTGACACACAAGCAGTCGCCTTTGTTGTGCACCATTTTCTCATTACCTTTTCGGTTTTTTAAGGGCATTTGGTAAAGTGCTATGGGCCAAAGAGGCACCCCGCTGCCTGTTTGGCTTTAAACTCGATGATGGCCATGGCTTGTGTGTGTGGTGTCTACTATTCAAAGGAAACCTTGGGCTAAGCATTTTGTTGCCGCACGAGTGGCAAAATGGAAAACAGATGAGGGGCAGAAAGTTTTTTCAGGTTTTGGAGCAAAGTAAATTTTTGCCTCTTTGAGTTTTGTGTGCCGCATACTTTTGTTTGGCATTATTTTAAATTTATTTTGTGTGTTGGTTTAACAAAGTTGTTAAAGAAATAATCAAAAAGTCGAGGAAAAGGAGTTAAGCAAATATTTTTATTTTCAAACATTTTTGATAAATAATAATTATTTAAAATCGGATAAGTTTTACACTCAATCCTCCTCCGTCAAAAAGTTTGTATTAAAAATAAAACTAATAATAAAGTTTCTTTAAAAGTAACATGCAAAACACAGAATTTTGTGGCTTATTAAAATTATAATGCCACCTTTCACAAACTTTATCACTTTGCCCCGTTGCACTTGTAAACACTATCAATTATGGAAGTTATCCATTGCCCTTTGGTACGTGTATGTATGCTGGTGTCCTGTCTAAGAACTTTATCCTGCCAAGTGTAAAAAGTTTACTACTTTTCGGGCCAAAAAAATTAATTGGTGTAATAATTTATTGGTGTACAAAAAAACTGCCAACATAAATGTTTAATTTATAATGTACAAAGCAAAGCTTAAACTTTAACCAATTTTTGTTTGTACTGCAAAATTAATGCACATTTATTATTAGCAGAAGAGTAAAAAGTTTTTATTTTGGTCTGGGAGTAGAGACGATTACATACAAAAGTTGTGGTCAGAATCTGCCACCGGCACCTGATTTCCGGTGAGTATTTGTGTGTGTGTGAAGGAAAACATCATTTTATCAAAACACGAAACGAGGTCATGTGGGTTTTGTCGCTGGAAAAATTTTGTATTGCCTGGCGGCGGCCTCAGCGACAACGACTTGACCCTCCTACTCTGTGTTTTTTTCTTCTTGGAAAACATAAAATGAGACTCATAAATTATGTTGCATAAGTCACGGCGCAGCAGCGGTTTGTGTGTGGGAAGATTGGATACAAAAATTTATTATATTTAATAAAACATTAAAGCTAACGAAAAATCAAAAAGAATAATGCGAACATTAGGCCATGGATCAATAAATTCATTTGTAATTTATTTCACGCTATTTGGTGGAGTTTTTAGGCTTTAAGGGTAACAGTGAAGGCTCGTTTTTATTAGGAAACATTCAATAAATCGTTTATTTCTTAGAAACTTTCAGCAAAAAAGTAACTAGACACGATAAAGAAGTAAATGCTTAGTAGCAGCAGAAAGCAGCGCTGCTGCAGCAAACGTTCTTTTGCTTATGACTATCGTCCATCGGATCCGAAAAAAATGATTCCATATACATTTGTCTTAAAGGCACGCACAGTCATCCTTCAAGCCTGATGATTTTTATACCCTTTCAAAGGGTATTATAATTTTGTTAAATGTTAACATAAGAGTAAGCCTCACCATTTTTTTTTTTTTTAATTTTTTTTGTTATCCTTATAACTCGAATATCGTTCATCCGATCTTTAAAATTCGGATCGATAAAGAATCCCGAATACTAAATATGTTCAGAAGGTTCGAACCTTCCATATATTAAACTGTGGGAGATATGACGTTTTTTCGATATTGCGGGGGCGGGAGGAGGCGTGTCCAAAATTGAAAATAAACTTGATCTGCCTGAAACATATGTTCCATACATGTCAAAACTCTATCTCTTACCAGTCTCTGAGATCTGTTTGTTCATACGGACAGACACACAGACAGACGGACGGACAGACTGTCACTTTTGCACAAACTTAATATACTCTGTATATCTCTGGCACAGAGTATAAAAATAACGAGAAAGCAATGCTTACTTCGTCTGTGCCAAAGTTCGAATACACGTGAAACTTTTGTGGCCAATGACTTAATTTATAAGCTTTATGTATTGTGTCATTGCGATCCCCTTTAAAACAAAAAAGTTTTTCTCCCTAGAACTTCTTTTTCGGCCAATCATTCATACTGCAGCTATATGCTATAGTCATCCGATTTTAATAAAACTTTGTAGAAAAGTGTTAAATTATATAAAATAAGAATATGCGAATAAAAAGGACGTTTTCATTAAAAACAAAAAAGTTTTCCTCACTCGAACTAGTTTTTCGACCGATCGTTCCTATGGGGGCTATATGCTATAGTCATTCGATTTCGATCAAACTTTGTAGAATTGTGTAAAAGTATATAAAATAGGTGTATGCCACTGATAAGGACGTTTTCATTAAAGCAAAAAGTTTTTCTCACTAGAACTAGTTCTCCGACCAATCGTTCCTATGACAGCTACATGCTTTAGTTATCCGATCCGGCCGGTTCCGACAAATGCGCAGCGTATATGTACCAAAAGACTTCGTGCAAAGTTTGGTGAAGATAGCCTTCAAACTGATGGAGGAGATAGCATTGAAACAGACAGACGGACAGGGCTAAATCAACTCAGCTCGTCATGCTGATCAAGAATATATATATTTTAAGTGTTCGGATATGCTTCATTCAATGCGTTACAAACAAGGGTATAAAACAATTTAAACAAGTAAGGGAGCTGTAGTCGAGTGCCCCGACTACAAAATACCTTGTTCCCTTGACTTCTTGTGTTTTCATACACATACACACACTCACACATACACACACACACACTCTAACATACGAACACACGCACGCGCAAACGCGGTAACTGACAATGCAAGGCCCCCCTCTCTCCCACAAGCAAAATTGATTCGTATATAACACCTATCTACATGCAAAAATTTGTGGCTCTAGCTCTTATAGTCTCTGAGATCGAGGCGCTCATACGGACAGACGGACAGACGGACATGGCTAAATCGACTCGGCTGTTGATGCTCTCATTTTCGCTTTCGCAAAAACTTTGCGATTTGATCGGCAAATCGTAAAAGTTGGTACTCCGACATTCGTAAATCGCAAAGTTTTGACGTTTTTAAACCGGCGACATCCGAGTCCGTGAAATGAAAAGTAAATAAAAATTAGACGTCGATGCACAAACAAACACCCCACGGAACTATTTTTATTTAGTTCTTTAAAATTCTAAGATTATTCTTACGGAGTCTCCTACTCATTTTGCATTAAGAGTATATTTAAAGAATTTTTTAATAGAGACACACGAAATTGAGCTGCTCACAATAACCACAATTTGCGATTTGGCCGAGCTTTATATCGATATATGACTATCGATAGGCGCTCATCAGCTTTTTGTGTTATGTGAAGTGACGCAAAACAAGATGGAAATGGAACATTATCGATAATAAAAACTGGCGAATTTCGGAGCGCTCTGAAATGAAATCGTACGAATTGGCTTAAATCGCAAAATTAAGTGAAAGCCGGAGCATGGCTGTATATACTTTATAGGGTCGCAAATGCTTCCTTCTTCCTGTTACATACTTTTGCACAACATCAGGATCCCCCTTTTCCCATTTTCAATGGGAACTGGGTATAAAAAGGATTTAGAGCAGTGGTGTCCCAACTCACACAATGAAGCGTTGCGCTTGTGTGCAAAGCAGCGAAACACGAAGACAATGTGACGTTTTACTGCTTTACACTGAAAAAATAAAATGCGTGCGATTCAAACATAAAACAAATTAAATCGATGCGCAGCATATTTGTATTGTATCACTAAATGGGCGACATTGTCTGGCCAGACCTAAAGCAACTGTATAAGACGTGAAGTTTAGCGAAGTTTGATCAATTTTATTATTGTCAGGTTGGATGAATTCTTCCTTGTCAGCTATAAACATTAAAAAATGTCTTGCCTGCATGACCCCACCCCTCTCCTTTTGTTGTCATAAATTAAAATTTTTTTTAAATTTATTTTTTACTTACCCTGACTGGAACTCGAAGAACTCGGGACCTCGAATGACGCACTCACTGACAGCGCCGCTCAGCCAACTCTACCACAACAGCTATGCTTTCAGCATCGTCAAATTGCCATTATTAATTGACGGGAGACAATCCCGATTCGGATAGATATCAAGCCTGCTCGTACTTAAAATGTTAGTCCCGTTGCGGGATCAAGTCATTCTTTTTAGGCTTAAAATTTTCCCGTCATTTTTTTCGGTGTACAGTTTTGCTCGAGGCACCCATCGGAGCGTTCGAGGCCGAGTTTTGCAGAGCCTTTTGCTCGTATTACTTTGATGGAAATTGTCTAAGAACTTCTGCCGCACCCTAGCCCCTTTTATATAAAACTTTTTTGTGCCTTTTTACGCCTGATAGCTGGCCTTCCAACAATTAGTTATTCATCCTTTTCACAAATGAATCAAATATTCACTTGCCTGAAAATGAGTTTGGTATTCTCGGCACATAATTGATTTTCATTTAGAAATATTTTTATCCGCGGTCCGCCTCGCTTGGGCTTACGGTGATATTAATGCGCTTCAATAAATTTCAAGTTACACACAAAAGACATTGACCTCGAGTCGGGTGGGGGATGGGTGAGCTCTTTTTGGTGTCTAGTTACCTGTGTGGTCTTTGTTAATATTAATCAAGAGGAGATATGTCAATTTCGCCACACATAACTTACAATGAGATTCGAGAAGGACTAACCCCCAGGCCAAGGCAAAGTCCAGGCTATTAAATGTTAAAATTTCGCACATAACATTGAGAGCGCGGTTAAGTAGGCTACAAAAAATGCTCATAAACATAACCTTGAAAGTTACATGACGATGCGTCGGAAGTTTCACAGCGGCACACAAAATGCATTTGGCAGTGGCTCGTCTTGAACATTTTGCTATTTCCGTTGGGAATCCGGTTCAGGTGGTTGTACACACGCAGGAGCGTAGGCAGCATTTAATTTGAAGGGGTGAGGGTAAGTCCATTGTTCTTTCGTGGGTATAAAGATGGATCTCGACTGACTGACCTTAATATTTAGAAAGGAAAAGCTCTACTTTATTATTTTTCTATCGGGTGAAACTTGCTAAAGTATTTTATCTTCCAACCCCAATTTCTGTAAGGCTACTGCGTCCCAATAAGTTGGTAAGCATAAGTTTTTTACCGCACTCCCTTGTTATTTCTGCTCTGACCAGAAATGCCAGCTGCCTGTTAATTGCAATTGCATCACATTTGGATCATTATAACAAAGCTCGACGAGGTTTAATAAATTTCCATTTGGCTAGGCACACTAATGAGAATACTTTGAATAGATATACTATACATCTTAAATGAATGGGTTGCAAGTTATGCAACTGCCTTGGAATTTTGTACTGATTTAAAACTACCTAGAACCAAGTTTGTCTGTCACATGTGTATGTACATTCACTGTGACGTTAGCAACACTTCAGTATCAACGTCAGCGTTAAGTGTCGCGGTTGTTTGTAAAGTTTTTCGGTTTTTTTTGTACATCATTTAGCCACGCTTGTTAGCTTAATGCACCCTAGAGGGCATGAAGGCGGGCTGTGACACATTTCCCCTCTATTCGCTCAAGCTTATGCATTCATTTAAATAAATATACTTAACATAAGCTTCAGCTAAAGTAGCTTAAGATGCATCAGCCCAGCTGCAGATTTTGAGCTTATTTTAACATTATATTAGATTTTATAAAACTAAAACTTGAGCGTGCTTGATTGTCAGTTTTCAATTTTTTTATGGGGAAGCCAAATTGCAATTGAGTTTAGGAGCGTATATTGAAGTTGATTATTTAAAGGGGCCTTTTCAAAATTTCAGTTTAAGAACGCATAGTCTTAGTACCACAAGATCTAAAAAGAAGTACTTAAATCGTGACTAAAAGTTAAAGTCGGCCCTGACCGGCCTCGATAAACCCTTTGTTAAGGGGAATTTGTTATGCTTTTCCATGATTGCACTAAGTTTGGTCGAAGTCGGACATTTATATAGTATAGCTCCCATAGAAAAGTAAGGTTCCTTTGCCCTCAAGCTCGAAGTCGAGAACGATTGTTTTCTTTTAAGAATATTTCTTCTTAAAAAATAAAGAAGAAAAAATACTAAATTCAAGAAGAATTCGTTTTTGCCGATTCGTTCTTCATTTTCTTGGGTGTGAAGACTTTTCCATTGAAAACAAAAAAGTTTTTTATATGGCAGCTATTCCTCAAAGTTTTCTGACTTGATCAATCTTGAAAAAATTATGTGAAAGACAGTGCTGCAATCCGGTCTTGCATTGAACCGGTTTGAACCCGGAATTCCGACTTTTCAAACTAAAAACTGAACCTTGAACCAAACCAAGTGTGCAAATATTGTTGAGCCTGAAACTGTTCTGTACCTGAAGTTTCGTGTCGGTGTAACAGAAATTATATACATTCTAAGATTTGACATACTGCCTAAGGACTTTGTAGTATTTGGTCGCGGTAAAAAAAAAAAATTGTCGGGAGGCCAATATTGAAAAATTTAAGACATTGTTAAATATTTATCATTTAATGTCATTAATTACATTTAATTATTGAAACATACCATCAATATATAATTTAAGCCTTTGCTACCTTGATAAAATAAACAACGGAAATTGAAATTCAAGACTTCATGGTCTATAAAAGACACTCATATTTCGCCAATGGTCAAAAATGTATGACGTTAAATATTTATCACTTAATTTCTGATTAATTGATATTTAACTATTGAAACATAACATCAACCTTAATAAAATAAATAACGGAAATTGATATTAAATATAAATTGAGTTGAACTTTCTATAATCAGTAAAGCACATAAATAAATGAAATTCGATTAAGCCACCAGCGACAAAAGAACAAAGCATTAGTAAAGTTTCCATTTGGGTTAGGCAACCACAATATTAAATGCATTCAACGCACACAATGAAAGATACGACTCTGACGTCAGCGAACAAAAAGTGGCAAATAGTATGACACTTTTATTTTGCATTTTTGAAATTCTGACACTGGATTAAGTTTCCACAAGCCGAGAAACGGCAAAAAGCCACACAATGAAAAGTGCACTTGATTGTTGTTGGCTTTCTGGACGCTCCTTGGCTCTAAAATTAGGTACAAAGGTCAAATGTATTGAAGGTCAGAATCAAAAAAAAATTCTCGATGTGTGCAAGAGCCTGTAAACAACTCAAGGCCATTAAGAAAATTTCGGCAGTCTCTTAAATCGATTCACTTGAATAAACTACCAAAAATATTTGATTTTTCTTCGACATCCTTTAAATTGCATTCAACAATTCTACAAGACAATTTGTGTTTACTCCAAATAACATCAAAAATAAGGTCACACATGGGTTCCTCTAAAGTCACGTACATTACCCCTCATCATCAGTAAAGGGCGAAAAGTTGTTGAACAAAGCAAAAAAAAGCGAGCTGGCATTGATTTTGAAACAAAAGGAGCATCCACATGTTCCACGCAGTTTTGTTGATATTGTGGCAAAATTGGAAAACACAATGTTGGGGATTATGCACAAAATGTTGCCATAAATTTAAATTAATTCCAGGGAAATGATTTTGCCGAAGGGGAAAGATTGTGTGAAAAGTTTTTTTAATAGTTGGACAATGATGAATCAGTAGTTTCTGGGGATTCTAGCTAAATATTAATTTGCATTCAACTAAAAATCATTTCGATCGAGGTTTTTAAATAAATTCGGCAAATACAATCCAAAATACCACAATTGTAAACATATTTGAACTGCTTATTGCAAGTTTGGAAATAAGAATTAATCAGAGGAAATTCAAATTTTAATTCATCAATTTTAGCCATTGAAACGGCAGAGGTGCACCCATCTTGCGCATAACTTTTTCATGTCCAATTTATCGGTCAATATGCGACGTACAGCTTTTTTCGAAATGCCTACACATTCAGCTAACTCACGAACTTTCAATCGACGGTCACTCAATACACATTTTTTAATTTTGGCCACCATTTCTGAAGTGGTCACCTCATTTGGACGCCATTACGATGTTCATCTTCGCAGCTCAAACGACCTCGCTTAAACTCAGCCATCCTTTATTTTATTGTTGTAAACGAGGGAGCAGAATTACGTAAGGTTGAATCCAGCTCCTTTTTAATAATGGCTGGACTAAGACCTTTTAAATGAAAGCATTGTATCACATAACGATGACCAATTTTGTCCATGTTTGCAAATCAATAACAAGCGTTCTCTATTAAAATCGACCAAAAAAAAAACTGTGCAAGGTAAAGGCACCAAACTTCAAACTTAAGCTTTTAATAGTCGGTACTTCCCTTTTTTTAATATTTTTTGTGAACATTTTCCAACACTACTGTGCTAGGTCGGCCATTTCTGGGACGGCCCTCGTATGTGTGCTCTGTTTGGTGCTGGTTGGTACATCACTCGAATCTTCAGCAATGACAGAACATTGTCAAAACAAAAAAATAGAGGGAAATTTAACTTCGGCTCGGCCAAAGTTTTGCAAACAAAAAAGTTTTTCTCACAAGAACTAGTTTTTCAACCGATCGTTCCTATGGTAGCAATATGCAAAAGTCATCCAATTTTGACCAAACTTTGTAGAATCGTGTAGGAGCATATAAAACAAAAACATGACAATTTTGAGGACATTTACATTGAAATCAAAAAAAAAGTTTTTCTTACTAAGACTACTTTTCTGACTCTATTTTTCTATGACTGATATACTATATAGACATCCGATTTCAACCAAATTTGGTGGAATCGTGGAAAAGCATAGTAAACTAACAAAATTCGATGTTTGGAGGCGTTTCAATTGAAAACAAAAAAGTTTTTTTCACTAAGACTAGTTTTTCGACCGATCGTTCCTATGACAGTTATATGCTATAGTCATCAGATCCGGCCGATTCCGACATATGTGCAAATGTCCGACAACAAAAAAAAGTTTTTCTCACAATAACTAGTCTTACGACCGTATTTGGTGGAATCATGAAAAAGCATAGTTAACTGAG
The DNA here is from genome assembly GCA_018904265.1 of Lordiphosa collinella. Lineage (NCBI taxonomy): Eukaryota > Metazoa > Arthropoda > Insecta > Diptera > Drosophilidae > Lordiphosa > Lordiphosa collinella. Next base: position 4,344,276 of record JAEIFV010000001.1, read on the forward strand.
AAATGCGAAGTTTGGAGGCGTTTTTATTGAAAACAAAAAAGATTTTCTCACTAAAAATAGATTTTCGACCGATCGACAGACGGTCAGACGGACGAACGGACAGACGAACAGGGCTAAATCAACTCAGCTCGTCGTGCTGATCAAGAATATACATAGTTTATGTGGTGGGAGATGCTTCCATCAATGCGTTACAAGCATCTGCACAATTTTATAATACCCTCTGCAAGGGTATACCAATAAAATTTGTATGGCAGCTACAATAAGTGACCATCTGATTTTCGCGGTTCCGACATATGTGCAGTGTGCAGCTACAAGATGACTCTGTGCAAAATTTCAGCTCGATAGCTTTATAACTGAGGGACTCGTTTGCGTAGAAAAAGACAGACGAACGGATAAAGCTTAATCGACTCAATCGTCATGCTGATCAAGAATATATATACTTTATGTGGTCGGAGATGATTCCTTCTATGCGTTCCAAACTTCGGGACAAAACTTTAATACACTTTTTAAGTGTATAACAACTGTCAGCAGGTAAGCTACATTCATATATAGCCAGAGCATCTCAAGTGCGACTTTCTTGTATTATAAAAAAAACGGGGAAACGGAAATAAAATATGAAAAGAGCTGCTAAGCAAAATTAAATGTCAACGAGATGAAGGCGGCTACCAGCAAAACTCTTCCTTAGCGCAGGCTGATGCCCTTTGTCACAGGCCTTTACTGACGCACATGTCTGTTTGACATTCATTAGAATGATACGTGTGTGCGGGGGGTACCGCCACCAGATGGCGCTAGTTTCATCACCACAAACGTGACACACACATATGGTTACTTGCTTACTTTGCATACCCATGTGAGCTCTTTATTGACTTTAATGGTTGCATAAGCATCATTTCTGAATTCAGCATCCGGTACTTAATGAACTTGTTCATTTCTTGCTCGTGAATTGAATAAAAGTATTTTAAACATTTTATTTTTATATTTCTATTGACTTTTTGTTGATGATGATGAAGGACATAAAGATATGTGCACTTGAATGAATCGTCAGGTTTTCTAATACAGCTTTTGCTTGCGTTAGTTTTTAACTTTCAGTTTGTGCAGCAATTTCAATTGGATTATGCAAAACGATTGCTTAAGTTAAAGTCGGTCCTGCCCGACTTCGATATACCCGTTACTCATGGCAATTAGTGTTTAATAGCCTTTCCCTATGTTAATTAACAGAGCATTAACATTAATGTGACCATTTCAACATTATGTGAGGAAAAACGCATGTAGCGCCAAAAGTATGCAACGTTTTTTATAACCTTTATAACTCTGCCATTTATTATCCGATCTTAATGCTAAATTAAGAGATTATACACTACACTGCAAAATATGAGATTAATATCTTCAAAGTTGTTGGGGTTGTTCAACATTTTTAATTGTGGTGGCAGGAGGGGGCGTTCACAAAATTTAAAATAAACTTGATCTGCGTAGGGACAATAGGAGTCTACTTACAAAATTTGGTCGCTCTAGCTCTTCTAGTCTCCGAGATCTAGGTGTTCATACAGACAGACGGACATGGCTGTATTGACTCGGCTGTTGATGCTGATGAAGAATATATATACTTTAAGCGGTCGGAGTTTCTTCCTTCAGCCTTTTACATACCTTTGCACGACTTTAGTATACCCTTTTTACTCTACAAGTAACGGCTATAAATACGCAGATTAAGTCAGTTCCGAGTAAAACAATGCTAAGACGACAGTAAAATGACAAAAGTCCGCACGTGTGCCAGCAATACCAAAAAAACCAATTAAATGTCCCTTCGAAATATTACACATACCACACGTTGAATAAACTTTCAATGCCGAAGAGGAAAAATGCTCAATGTCTAATACGAATCAAGCCAAGCGACCGGTCAATTGCCAAGACCTGAGCTCCTTTTGGCCCCCATTATTGCCAACATCATAATATTCTGCGGACTAAGCCGTCATTTATGCCGCCTTATGCCGTCGAGGTCTGCTTCTTGTTAATGCCCGGAGGCCATCACTAATCTGCCGTTTGTATGCAGCCCGCAATTCGCCGTTCAATGAGGAGGGAGAGAAGACATCGCTGGCATTCTAGAGAAGGAAGAATGAAGTAGTGTACCTAAGTGGATGGCCATTGTTTTTTTGGTTCAATTGCTTATTGTCAACACAATGGCAAACTAAATGTTAAGCTGAGCTCAAATTTCCGAGTGTAATTTATAGCATTAATGTTTCATCACTTTAACTGAATTGGTTTCGTTTAAGATGATTAGCAGGAGCTTATCGTGCTATACATCAACATTTAGGATCCCAAGGTTAGTCTGGTTTAAACGTATGTCAATGATAATGAAAAACACAGTTTTCCAAAATTACCTTCTACACATGAACATTTTTTCGCAAAATCAGTTGACAAATTTTATTGCACTACAAAAATGAGCTAATACAGGAGAAATGTAAAAACCCGAGTGACCAAACGGCCACCATAAAATAAGAGCCTAATTTTTTGCCAAACAGTAACACCTTTTTGTATACGATGGCTTACATGACTCGCCGTACTCTTGGCTCCAACGGTGCCATGTAAATTTTTCAGTAGAGTAAACACAATAAACATGCCACACACACATGCCAGCTGGTCAGGACAAGAGACCACAGAATACAAACACGCGCCAGCTAGGTACACAGCTGAGCAAGCTTCACTGATAATATTTAAAACACTCAACAATTTGACACATGACAAAAAAATAGAGAAAGTAGAAGGGACACATTATGCTCTGAGGTAAGTCTCGTGTAGTCCATTAACAGCCGTAATTGTCATATCATGTTCATCTCTGTTCAGTTTGCACTTGCTGTACACTCCCTACAAAATGCGTGTAATTATCTCGGTGTAAATGTCGCTTTGGATGATTGCTTGGCATCCCTTTCTATGCTGAAAGTGTGTGTAAGGGCGCGTTTTTTTTTTTGTATGGAAAAATTAAGGTCATACTGGCGCCCCCTTATTCGCTAGTTTACGGTGTATTTTTACCGAAAAAAAAAAGAAAAAAGTATAAAAGTTATGTTTTAGTGGACGCGACGGAGCTCCAAAGTTTTTGATATTACTCATACGCAGTGTTGCCTTTCAACTTTGTATATTTTTGTAGTTGGCGTTGATTTCTAAGAAAATGTTTTCATAATTTCAAAAGGTTACTCTGATTTAAACTAAAGTTTGCAAAGCATAAGGGATGAAACCAAAAAAAAATTATTTATACTAAAAATGTTGGAGGAATAAACTTACTCTTAAGACTTTGTTTTAAGACTTTTTCATAATACTAAAAGGTACATTCGAGAATCGAGCACACTATTTAAGAAATGGATTCAAAGAAGACCAAAAACTAAGACAAAAACTATTTGGAGAACTTTGTCAAGGACTAATATGTGTCGCTGGTCAAAGCAACTCATGTATTGTGTTGAAGAGACCTTTCGATATCCATGTCACCAAACCCAAGTGTAATCATGCTTTTTCTTTAATCATGAACAGTGGTTGTCAGGCTTTGAAAATGTTGTGCGACCTTTTTGATTGGCTTGGGCATGTTTTAGTACCATTTTTTAATTGCTGAATAAAATTTAAAAAAATTAATCAAATTAACCTTTTCGTTCCTTGCTTGGGAATAGATCCCGGGATCTCTTACTCTCGTGCTAAACACGAAAGTCGGCATCTTAACGTAGTCGACTGTCGAGCTTATGACAAAACTGGAAAATTTTGTTTTACAAAATCGAGTACCTTGCCAGAATTTCAAAAGTGACATCTCGACCCATGTAGAACAGATCTTATTGTTGGAAATTCGATGTAGAACTCGGGGCGTACAATTAATTTTTAAAGCAAACTCTATGGCATCGTCGCGCCTATTAAAACCGTTTTTTTTTTTAAATTTTATTATCTATAATACAACAGGAACCTTTCTAGGTGGCGCCGTTACTAAATTTCAATTTTGCCCTTAAAAAACGCACCCTAGTGTGCATTCGTTATTAGTTAGAAAGAGTTTTGCGCTTAGGTTCAACCATTTCTAGCTTTCAAGACAAACTTTTAGCAGAAATTTAATAAAGTTTCAAAGTTCAAAGTTTTTAAAGGAAATTGACGACTATTTAACAGGGACTGCAAATAAAAATTAAATTATTTTAAAAATTACGAAATAATTATTATTTTTAATTTTGAAAGCAAAAAATTACTTTCAATTTTTTTTTTTAGTTTTTAAAAATAAAAATTCATAATTTCATAAATTTTTCATAATTTTTATTTTTAATTTTTTTCTAAAAAAAAATTAAACTCAAATAACTTTTTAACAAAAAGCCCTATAAAAAATATTCTTACGTATATGTGATCTATGGGTCTGAAAGTATGTATAAACACGCGTAGTCGGACATGGAAGCATTCCAGATGTACTTATTTCACGATTATTTCTCACGTAAACACACATATGCACGCATGCATACATACATACGGTCCCATAGATCATATGTATATACAAACATTGGTTATAGGTCTTTTGGTCCTAAAGTTATTTGAGTTTAATTTTTATTTTAATTTTAAAAAATACAAATATTTCATTTTTATTTTTAAAAATTAAAAAATTAAAAGTCATTTGTTTGATAAAAATTGAAAATAAAAATGTATCCCTATTTTAATGCCAGGCTCAAAAATATGAATACTGGTATCTCCCCCTTTCATTTAGAACCTTTGGTTAAGAAAAACTTTTATAATTTTTTTTCCATAACTGTTATTTACGGTCCCTGCTATTTAACAAAAATTTTGTTAGTTTAATTTTTTTACCGCTAGAAATTTTCCTTTGTTGGATTATAAAGATACAAATTAAAACTAAATTTCAATATACGATTCCGATTGATTCTCTAATAACTGAAGGTTCGTATTCAGCACTCCGGAATTTTGATTTCGCCACAAGACTTTATATAAATAGTAACACTTTGCTTTGCCTTGCTGTTCATGAGCTACGTGAAACTGTTTCTATTTATGTATTGTATTAACTGGGAGTCGTGAACACCCAAGATTTAAAAACATAAAAAAATACAATTAATAAAACTCTCTCTGTAACAAGACCTAAAGAGCTACCATCACCTACTCCAAAACTTGTTTTTGTTTTTCTATTAATACAGATATTTTGCATACTATTTCTTAAAGGGCCAAGACAATTTTTCGCTTACTCAAAGCTTTTTGCAACCGCTGTCTTGACATTTTTATTTTGTTTTATATTTACTAGTCAAATTTTGGCACTCAAATAATAGCTCGTCTAAACATCTGGTTTAAAGCCAATTTACAATAGGACATAACGGCTGCCTATACCGAAAGTTGCCTTAAGGCAGCCGGTAAAGTGTGCGTTCGCCATACAAAAAGGTTACAGTTTTGTTAGAAATTAGTTCGGCCGAAATTACGGCAGGTTTTTACAAACAAAGTTGGCCCTGAAAATTATTACAGTGAATCAAAAGGGGTCGCTCAGTAGCTCGTGTGTGGTTAATTTACGCTTTACCATTTTACGAGAGCTAGTGAATACCCTAAATATTTTTAACAGATGACAAATCTTTCTCAGAGATATTATCTTTCGATTAATTAAACTTTCCCTTTAGATTTTGTATTACATTTTAACAGCCAAAATACATCAACTTGCCCGACTATCAAGAAAAATTTAATTACGTTAGCCTTTAATCAAACGTTCGTCACATAAACCATTCAGTCGAAAACATTAATTAAACTAATTGCCTTAAAGTTGTTTTCTTTTTGAGACCCGAGCAAATCTGTAGACTTGGAACATATAAAATTGTTTCCACTACAGTGCGATACGATGGGGTTTGGTAAAGCCGACGGAAAAGTTGCCTTAAACCAATGAAAACAAAAATTTTTTCCAAGCATCAATACCCGTTTAAGGGGGGGGTTAAGCTTACTGGGCAAACTTTAATTAAAATTACCATAAAATAGTAGAAAAAGTAAAAATGCTTAAATAATACTTACCCCAGATATTCAAGCAAAAGACGATTACGCGAGGGTTTAAAACTTTAAATAAACTTTTGTGGAAAATCCGATGTATACGTTTTTTACACGCATGGTGACTGCGCTTTTAAAGATAAACTTAAAAAATTTTAGCTGATTTTTTGGATTTTTAAATTTTTCTGTGAATTTTATTTTCTTTCTATTTATTTTGATTATATTATTTTCCTTTTGTTGCTGCTGGAGTTGTGGCACGTTGCTTCGTTGAGTTTACACTGAGCTGGTCTCCTGGCTGGCGGTTGCTTTTATTGGCGGCCAACTTGAAATTCACCACAGACATTGTGTCTGCCTGGCATGCGCCCTCCAACCACCCCATTAGAAGGCACGCCACGAAAGGATACAAATATTTACAGGTGCTTGGGAAGGTTGAGAGAGGCATGGCCGAGGTCAGTCAAATAAAAGCTTTCTCAATTCAGTTAGACACTGAAACAAAATTGTCCAAACTATTATTTTGGCTTTTGAAAACTTTACAAGTTGATTTTCACTTTCGGTCAATTTAGACTCAAGGCTCATGACAAAAACCACAAGTTTTTGGACCCAAATAAGTTATTTTAGAATTCTCTTATATTCATTTTTGTTTTAGGTAAAAAATTCGAAAACACACTTTAACCTCCAAAGTTACTTAACAAAAGTACCCCACCCTAGGTCGGAAATTAACTATCATTCTTTAACAAAAGAGCTAGAATCAGTTGGGAATTTTTAAGAACAGACTCGCTTAAAAATAATTTACATATAACGTTGCACACTTTTCGGAGCTGGCAATATAAGTCAATTTTATACTCAATGTAACATATTTTGTACTTGAACTTACTGTAAGCACCAAATGTTCTTGATTCAAGAACATTTGTTCACATTTAAATAATAATAGCACTCGTTTTCGCTTTAAGTATGTTTCGTACTCAATTTAAGTAATCCCAATAACGAAACATACTTGAAATTTAAGGTACAAAGCGGGTTAAATTCAATACCGTTTCATTTAGAACGCTGGCAGCCGTTTTTTCTGAGTGTATTGTCGAAAATATTTTTGGTAACCTCGTGTAGACTGCAGAAAACAATTTTGACTCCCGACCAAATGTACAAAATCTTCCAAAAACTTAATTTGATCATGTTTTTCAGTTTTCAACCTAATTCATATTATAAAGCACTTAAACAAATTATTGTTAAATTCCTACCTTAATTCTGGGGACAGCAGCACTTATTTTTTTTTAACCTGGCAACACTAGGCCCAAGCTTTTTGAGCTCTGAGCAAAACGAAAAGCTTTTTCGTTTCAAAACAAGACACACGCTCACACACCAAAATATCCTGCACATGGCAGAAGTTGCCGACAAATTTTCTACAACTTTACAACTGTGGTGAATTCGGCATCCGTTGTCGCGTGCTCCTCCAGCCGAAGCAAAAACAGCAACTTCGGCAGGCAGTAGCCAGAGAAGATGGTAAAAAGGACGATGGAAAACAATGCAAACAAAACTTTGCGCTTTTACGAGTAAAGCATCATCAGCATGAACATCAACATTTAGGCAGCACGTTTACCCCATCCCTCTTTGGCCGGTCGTCTTTTCATCCTTTTCTTTGGACCCGGCTTAGGCTTAGCCACTGCTGTTGCACGCGTAGTTTTCGGTTCTCTTCTTTTTTGTATATTAAAATTTACTACCAGTAGCACCGCCAACAGCAACAAATAGCCAACCGTTTAAGCCACTTGGGGACGCAACATGGCGTATGCTTAATTATAATTGAATTTTCATGCCCGCATTTAATGAGTTTCCAAGCACTTTTGGGTTGCTGTTGTCTAGAAAATTGCACCGTGTTTACCTTTTATTAAAGCGACATTTTGTTCACATATTGAGATACAGAAATCTTATTTTCTGAACATGCTTTTTAAATTCTGTACCAGAGGTACACAGCTTGTGCAAGTTTGTGCAAAAGTAAAAATACAGGCATTCTTGATCAGCATCCGTCGGCTGTTGACGCTGTTCAAGAATATATATACTTTATAGGGTCGCAAATACTTCCATCTACCTGTTACATACTTTTGCGCAACTTCATGATCCCCCTTTTCCCATTTTCAATGGGAACAGGGTATAAAAACGTACATAAAAGGTTAAGTACATCATTTGACAGTACCTGAGCGATAACATCAAACAAAATACATTTTTTATCGAATTTAATGACGCAAACTGAAGGTGGTTAGATAATTTGAATTGAATACACAAGCTGCGTCACTAAAAAATTATTATATTTTCCCTTACTGAGTCGTTTTAATTCCCATTTTGCTTGTTAAAGTTAACCTTTATGTTGCTTGGCGACTATTACACAATGCAAATGAATGCGTCAACAAATTGCGCCAAGGGTAACAAAACATGCACTTAACTGGTGCTGCATTGTTAATACATGAATGGAACAAACGTATGACGTATATGCCACTTTACTTTTTATTCCCTATTATGAAACAAATCCATACGAAGAGTTGGCAAATCTTTTGAAACTGTATGGTCTTCGCTTTTTTAACTGATTAGCATGGTTTTAGTATTTTTTACGCAAACGATTGTCAACAATGAAAATTGGTATTTTTCGATTATAAAGCCACTGTATCAATTCAACGTGTAACCATAGGCTTAATCGAACATTTTACCAACATTTTTATTATATGTATTTTAAAAGCGTTTATTATTAAGGCACTCTACTACAACCTGGTACACGCAATAAACCAATTTAGACTCTGGTCCCCAGTTGCTCCACACCTGACTTCAGCTTTCGTCATTGTTTGCTTTCAAGATGCCCCAAAATTTCATTTGGTAATTGTATCCAGCAAGATGCTTTGTAGCAGGAGAATAGTACAAAAACCGAGTTATAGCCTATTTCCATAGACACATATATGTTTATATTCTGAATGTACATTTTTTTTAGAATTATACCTCCCAGGACAGAAATACGGCCATTATGTTATTGATATTGGTAAATTAAAAAAAAAAATGTTCATTCGAAATATGTATATTGTACATATAAGTGTCAGTGGAACTAGGCTATTATAAAGTTAGACAAACTCGATTGGAATATACCCTATGCCTGCTAACACTTGTATACACTTGCAGTTCCTATGAGTTCATTCTTATTTATTTACCAGTCCGGTCGAAAAACTATTTCTTGTGAGAAAAACCTTTTTTGTTTTCAATAGAAACTTCCCTTAAGTTGGCATATATTTATATTATATACTTTTACACAATTCTACAAAGTTTTGTCAAAATCGGACGGCGCGTGCCAATCCTCTTTCTCTCCCTCTTTCTCCTCATTATACTCTGTACCAAAGGTACATAGAGTATAATAAGATTTTGCAAAAGCATGTAACAGCCAGAAGGAAGCATCTCCGACCCCATAAAGTATATATATTCTTGATCAGCATCAACAGCCGACTCGATATAGGCATGTCCGTCTGTCTGTCCGTAAGAACGCACAGATCTCAGAGATGGTAAGAGAGAGAGGTTTGACATGTATGGGACAAATGCTTCTTTTATCTGCAGGCAGATCAAATTTATTTTCAGTTTCGGCCACGCCCCCGCAATTTGAGAAAAACGTCATATCTCCCACAGTTTAATAGACAGAAGATTCAAGCCTTTTGGACATATATTCCTATCAAAATTATTTATCGATTTCCCAAAGGAATCATAAAGATCGGATCAACGGTTCTCGAGATATGATCAAAAGAGTGTATGCTGCAGTCGCGCACTAGCAGCGCTTTGTACCGCTGCCACTGCAGTATCAAAATTTATGTTCTTTGGTACAGAGTATTGTATAGTCGGGCTTGACCGACTTTCTTTCTTGTTTTTGTTTTTGTTAGTGGTAGCACTTGTAACGATTCCTTTACGATAGGCAAAATTATCGAAATTTGAAATGAATCGTGTCATTGTACTATTTAGGATTGTTTAATCATTTATCAACACTGGAATGTCAAATTTGGGCTACTTGGCCTTTAGCCAGGCGGGGCCTGCTAACAAATTAGCAAAGTAGGCTGCTTCGATAGAACGTTTGAGCGAGACGTCGTTTGCACAGTTGGTCGGAACGGGGCCTAGGCTGCACGGTCGTCGGAGGTGTGAGGGGTATAAAAAGGTGCCGAGCGGAGTACTGTGGCACACTTTAAATCAGAGCCTCCAACGAGAAACATCTTTTCGATGCTTCGTCTGCTACTAGAACTGGCGCACTGTTGCTTACAGTTTTCGACCAGCCTACTAATTTCGGAATTCAGGAGTAGGGGCTGCTCCAAAATTGTCACAGCCTACTACTTTCGAACCCGATCATAGTGGCCGTAAAAAACTGTGAGTATATTTAATCTATATAAACTATCAAAGAATTAATTGGCATATTGACTATTCCTTTGCAGAAGGCCATGGTGGACATCCTCTGGTGAGTGGTAATTGGGGCTGGGCGACGGGCCGGGTCGATCGGGCCGGGGGATTGGGGCGGAGGTAGTTAGAGGTAGGCTGCCGTGGTCGTCTATGTTGGTCTGGCTCTATTTCATGCTGCAAGGTGAGCCGTTTGTGGGTGATGATCATCGGGACGCCGTCGCAGGTGTTGATTGATTGCTGCGGCCGGCGTTCTTATGTCAGGCGGCTTCAGTGGTGCCGCAAGTGAGGCGCATCGGATGAGTTGCTCAGACTTCGAACGTCCATTGGTAGAGTTGGTAATTTTTATTCGTAACTTAAGAACCCAGAGTAGGGAATAATTTTAATCTTAAAATCAAAAACATAATTTTTTTATTTATTTTGTGTGTTTCTAGTGTTCCACTCATTGTGGGTTGTATACCTGAAATTATTTAGTCTTTACCTTGGTTAAATTCAAATTTTTTTAATTTGATAATGCTCCCATTTGTAAAATTTAAATAGTGTTTCCGAAATGGCTGTTTAATGTGTTTGGGGCTGGAGAAGTGCTTGCCATTTTTTTAGGGCTGGTGTGGATCAGTGCGCACACACTAAGGGCCAGCAAACAACTAAAAGCTGCCGCGAAGCCTTGTTTATTTGATATGCATTTTTAGTACATTTAACAAATAGGATTAAATACAATATTTGTATAAATACAATTTTTGCAATATTTTGGACCACTGTCCAAGAATGAGAGACAAAAGCAGAGCAAAGCAGCGGCCAATGGCAAAATTTATGCCTGGCAATGCTGTGCAATGCAGTTGTTTACAATTTGTAAAGTTAATTTTCAAATAACATCATTTAGCAAATAAGCAATAATAAAATTAATTAAATCCATTTCAGGTCATCTTTGGGAGTGCCGGACCAGCCACGGACAAAGGCCCGTCAGGAACCATCACACATAGCGACGCCACCGCCAAACAGCAGCCCCAGAGGGAAATGTGTGTGTGTGTGTGTATGTGAGCTGGCCAGGCAGCCGGTTGAGTTGTAAGTATAATGAATTTAAAGTTGTTGGAAAACCGTATTAACATCCAATTTACAGGATAATGGACTGCTCCTCCAGATTAAAGGTGTCATAGTGGACCTCTCGCCAGTTGAGCCGCAAATGCCACCAGCCAAGGGCAGCAGTAATGGAACACCTTAGCGCGTCTGAGGAATGGCCAGCATGTCCACCAGAGCATTATGTGGCGTTGGATTGTGGACCGTGTGAGGTGCTGTGTGCCCACCAAGCGGCAGGAACAGGTAGAGGGAGCACCCAAGTAACTTATCAGCTCATCATCCAATAAGTGAGGCAGGTCAGCCAGCAGGAGGAAGACTCAATCAGAACCACACCACACAAAAAGCCAGGGCAGGTGCCATTAATTGCATATAATATGTGTGTGTGTGTGTGATGGTCATCAGCCGGTTGAAGTGTAAGTTGATGAGATTATGACCTTACACAAAGGTATTAACGTCCAGCTTTCAGGAATCGCATTTGGATGAGCCCGCCTGTGTAATTTGGGATCGTGGATTCAAGCCCGTGTGAACAGCTGGAGGCCAACAAAATGCCAGGAACAGTATGTGGGAGCACATGAGAGACTGCACACCTCAATGTTCCACTAAGTAAGGAGCCACAGCATCTCCAGGGGACAGGCGCAGATTTGGTTAGGCAGCCCATGCCAGAGCCTCCCAGAAGCTGCCAGGAGAAGCCGCTAAAAGTAATAATAAGCAGATCAACTCGTGTGACAGGTCATGAACAGGAGGCTTCAATAAAGGCGGCAGGAAATAGCCAAAAACATCAATAAGGCCTGTGACTGTGGCCAGTATTACCCTCTGGTTGGAAGGATTCTGTGGGTTTAAAAGAAAAGACTTTTGATTAGCGTTGATGGTGGCAGCATTCACTGCATTCCGTTTTAGCGTGTTGAGCATCAGTGGGGTCTTCCTCGGCAGATTAAGCAGCTACGTTTTCAGAGCACAGTCGCAATTCAGGCAGCAGCCCAAGCCAGAACTGTTTTGGGCAGCCAGGGAGGGCCCTAAATAATACTGCATACGTCTATCAGGATACCCCAAGGATCCACAGGTGGAATAATAAGCGGAGCATCTCATATGACGAATTATAAGCAGGAGACCAGAAGAAGGTAGCTGAGAATTGCCAAGTACATCTGTTAGCCCAGCTCAGGTTCCGTAGATTTAAGAGAAATATCTCTTTGTTTGGATTTGTTGGTGGCAGCATTCACTGCAGTCCGTTTTAACATGTTGAGCATCAAAGGGGGGCTCTAACTTAGTAGCAGCAAATGATGATGGTGGCAGCTTTGCAGCACTCCGTTTTAGCGTCTTTAGCTCATCCTCAGTAGTGTGTGGAAACACTATAAATTCCTCAATTTTCCTCAGATTAGTAAGCCACAAAGTCTTAGGGCAAAGGCACAACTTTGGTACTAATAATATCAAATTTGTCAAATATGGATACACCAAAATCCAGGTCTGGAGCAATAACCGGAGCATCTCATATGACAGAATTGAAGTAGAAGGCCAAAATAAAGGTGGTTCAATAATTGCCAAGTGTGTCTGTTAGCCCTGTGACAGTGACAAGTATTGCCCTCAAAGCGAAGAACAGATTCTGAGGATTTGAGAGAATTCCTTTGGTGAAGTAAATGGTGGCAGCTTTGCTGAAGTCCGTTTTAACGTCTAAGGGCTCGTCCTCAGTAGTGTGTAAAATCACTATTAATTCCTCTATTTTCCTCAGATAATAAGCCACAAAGTCTTAGGGCAAAGGCACAATATTGGTACTAATAATTTCAAATTTGTCGAATAAGGATACACCAAAATCCAGGTCTGGAGCAATAACCGGAGCATCTCATATGACAGAATTGAGGTAGAAGGCCAAAATAAAGGTGGTTCAAAATTACCAAATGTGTCTATAAGCCCTGTGACTATGGCCAGTATTGCCCTCAAGGCGAAGAAAAGATTCTGAGGATTTGTGAGAATTCCTTTGGTGAAGTTGATGGTGGCAGCTTCGCTGCAGTCCGTTTTAACATCTAAGGGCTCGTCCTTAGTGGCGTGATAAATCACAATATTTGAAGTGTATCTCCTTCATTTTTAATTTCGGCCAGACAAATAGAGTAATGTAAAATTTTGTCCGAGCCTATTTTGACCAGTATTAAAATTTTTAATTTTTATTTAATAGCATTTTCTGGTCAAGGTAAGTTTGAAACATTTTTTATATTTGCAATTAAAAGGCAGCAATTATTAGAGGAGGATTCTATCCAGAGATAAATCACAATATTTGGTGAGTAGCTCCTCCATTTTTATTGGGCGGTAATGGATAAACTTCAGAATAGCGGTAGTTGTAAGTATTTTCGCAGTTCATTTTGACCAGCATTTAAATTTTTTAATATTTATTTAATAATATTTACTGGTAATATTAAAAGAGTAACTCCTCCATTTTAATTGCAGGCAGGCAGATGGAGAAACTTCCAGAGTATGGGCACAATTTTATATTTCTTTTCATATTATTTAGTCCAGGCCTTTTATTTGACCAGCATTAAAATTATAATATTCTTTTTAAATTATTTTTCGGGTCTAATTGGTTTTAAAATTTGTAGATTTAAGTTTAGAGCTGGCATTTAATAAGCGGCTATTATTTGATGAGGATTCCATCCATAGTAGAGTATTAACGATAGCCAAAATTAATTTGGTTTGGCAAATAACAAATAACGTCAGCGTCAGCAGAGGCGACGAAGCCAGATCATTGCGTGGTAAGTTTTGCACATATAAGTTTTTGTGTGTGTGTTAAGTGAGAGCAATGGATAAAAGATGGCTCCTTTGTTGTAAGTATTAGTGCCAGAGGCCATTTTGTGGAACTTGTTCAGATTAACCGTTGCACACTTATATATATGTATAGACGTAAATACAAATGTGTGTGAGTACAATTTTTACAATATTGTGGAAGCCACTGTCCAAGTGTGAAAGACAAAGGCAGAAAACACTGCAGCAGATGGCAAAAATTTGTGCCTGGCAATGCTGTTGTCTGTCTGTTGTTTACAATGTGTGAGAATAATAATTTGATGTAACATCTTTTAGCATATAAAAATTAATATTCATTAATTCATTTCAGGTAATAAATGGGAGTACCAGACCAGCATTAATTGTTCCATCAGCACAAAAGTAAGTCATCCAGTTTTATTTGTGCGTATACATTACTTAGCAGCAATTTGAAGAAGTCTTTTTGTTGAATGTTCTCGACATAGTCTCCGTAATTTAAGGATTCTTAGCCAGCTGTTCCGTAAATTGTAGTATTATTAACTTTTTATTTGGCCATACACCAGGTTAATGAAGTTGCCATCGGAAAATGCCTTTAGCTTAACTGGCGCTTTTAATTTTTGTTTTCCTTAACCCCCTTTCCTTATAGCTGGTTGATTGGCCGTTTTTTGCTTGACCGGTGTTTGCTTGTCTTTTTTCGTGCTTTTTTTCTCTTCTGCTTTTTTTTTAATGTTTTTAATGCTTGGTGTGGATCGGTGCGCACACACTAAGGGCCAGCAAGCAACTAGAAGCTGCCGCGAAGCCTTTTTTATTTGATATGTATTTTCGTACATTTAACAAATAGAATTAAATACAATTTTTGTGAGTACAATTTTTGCAATATTGTGGACCACTGTCCAAGTGTGAAAGACAAAGGCAGAAAACAGCTGCAGCAGATGGCAAAAATTTGTGCCTGGCAATGCTGTTGTCTGTCTGTTGTTTACAATGTGTGAGAATAATAATTTGATGTAACATCTTTTAGCAAATAAAATTAATAAAATTCATTAATTCATTTCAGGTAATAAATGGGAGCACCAGACCAGCCACGAACAATGTCTCCATCAGGGAAGCAGCACACACAGCTAAGTCAGACGCCATCCAGCAGCCATCGGGGAAGTGTGTGTGTGTGCGTATGCGTGTGAGCTGGCCAGGCAGCCGGGTGAAGAGTAAGTAGACCAATGTTCTCGACATAGTCTCAAACGTCAAATTTACAGGATTCTCTAGCCGCTGTTCCAGTAAACGGATTCATAATGGACCATACACCAGGTTAAGCTGAAGTTGCCATCAGGAGGGGGCAACAGAATGGGAGCACCTTTACGCACGTGTGTGAGGCCAGCATGGCCGCCTTTGTAATTTGGGGTATTGGATTCCAGCCCGGGCGAGCAGCCGTGTGACAAACAGGCAGCTGCAGCAGGTGAGGGGAGCACTTAAGGACTGCTCCCATCAGTCTCCAACACATAAGGCGGCCAAAGCGTGTGTAAGGTGCAAACGCAAATTTGGCAACGTCCCATGCCAGAGCTGCCCAATAATGGCCAGAGACCGCCAGTAGCTGGGATGGATCCATAAGCCTTGTTAATCCGCACAGGTGGGCGGGATTTACGATGAGCGGAACGGCGCCAGCCGTGCGTTGGCCTTAGTAGCTGGTGTGGAAAAGTTGAGGCACCGTTTTCATGCCAGAACCGGACTGGAGCATATGGACGACCAGTGTAATCGCATTGTCTCATCAGACAATCCCTCCTGTAGGGTAGCAGATGGGAAGCGCCAGATGTAATACGTCGTCTTTGACCCCCAGAACCAAGACCAGGACGTCTGCAAATGGAGGAAAAGGCTGAACGTCTCATCCGAAAGGACAGCAGAATGTAGTTGACCAAAAGCGGGCAAAATTGCCAAATGCCTCTATTGAGTCTGTGGCCCGGATCAGCGTCATACTCGGAGCAAGGCAGATTCTGTAAAAGAAGAGCGTTTTGATTAAGATTAATGGTGGCAGCAGCGCTGCAATCCGTATTAGCGCCATTAGCATCTACGGGGTCATCCTTCTTGGCTGGGATATTCGGGATTCTTGGTGTATAGCTCCACACTCGGGAGGAGCCCTTCTCCCATTCATCATGATGTCCAGTGGTTGTTGGAAGATCCAGTATAGTGTAAGAAGTTGATTTTAGGCCTTTATTAAAATTTCTCTCTTCAACAGATAAAACTTCGTCCATGTCTCGAGAAAGCTGCTGCTGAAGCTCATCCAATCGCAAGTCCAGTGTTTGTTCTGCAGTGCGAGGGCGGTTTAACTCAGCTGGGGAGGCAGGAGGCAATATAATTCTCTGGATTTGGATTGGCTGGTCCCTGATTTTAAGCTCCAGATTCTCCCTAGTGATAAGGCCTTTTCTGAATTCCCTGGAGTATGCATTAATGAGCATTTCGCAAAGTCTTTTGGCCGGTTTGGCTGTTGATTGGGCAGACTGTTGCTGTTCTTTGGTTTGTTGGGCAAGTATGCGTTCATGGGTGCGTTCCTCCTGGTAAAGCTGAAGAAGTGTAGGTAATGGATTGTGCCGTTCTAACTGCTGTGGTGGGTTTAGCTGCCTGATCAGCTGATGCTGTAGGGGCTCCACATATTTTACTAATTGAGCTGAATATCTTGGCCTTTTGAGCCTGTCGGGAATAAATGGGTCCAAAATGAGCTTCTGAGCCTCCTGGTTTGGGTGGCTGTAGAGTGAAGTGGCTAGCCTGCCACACGCCTGCTGATAAAATTCTTCACAGGATTTAATATTGTATAGATCCCGTATAAGTGCATTTGTAGTGTATCTGCTGGCTCCAGCGATGTGTCTGGCAATCCGATTTTGTCTGGAGGCCACTCTTTCAAATTCGGATGTTGAGACAATCGATCCCCAAATTGGAATAGCGTATTGCCATAGTGGCATTAGGAGCTGCTTGAGTACTACCATTTTGCAAGATACGTCCAGCTTGCTGCTCCTTCCAATGAGCCAATCCAAGCTCATGGCAGTACTAAACACTCTGCCCCGCAGGTAAGATATGTGCCGTTTTAAGAGCAGTTTGCTATCCAGGTGCAGGCCAAGATATCTAGTTACCTGTGCATTTTTGATTTTTTGACCATTCATTAGCGGGGACAGATTATTGTTTGAATGGTCGAATTTACGTTTGGTGAACATAACATGGACAGTTTTATTGCCATTGATGGTGATGCACCAGTCTTTTGCCCATTTTGTGAAGTGCCTCAGATATCTTTGAGTGGCCATAGTGGCATCAAGTGAGTGTTTGGCAGAGCACATGATTAAAGTATCATCGGCATAGGTAGACAAAAAGACCTCTCCGACATTGGGGTCAGGGGCCTCGTGCAATTGCTCATTCAGCCTTATGAGCGAAGGAAGCGGCATGTCTGAAGAAAATATTGTGTATAAGACAGGGCCTAAAACACTGCCTTGTGGGACTCCCGCAGTTATTTTCCCAAGTCTAGAGGTGGTGTTATCATTGGTTTTGACCAAAAATGTACGATCCGTGAGGTAGCTCTGAATGACATTGAATAATGGTAAAGGCAGGATCTTGATCAGCTTGTTGAGGAGTCCCTCGTGCCAGACTCTATCAAACGCCTCCTTGACATCAATAAATACTGCAGAACAGTAGTGACGCTTCTCAAAAGAGTTTAAGATATGTTGAGTGACGCGTGCTAGCTGCTGATCGGTTCCATGCTCCTTCCTAAACCCAAATTGGTGGGTTGGGATTGCATCAGCAAAAGGTTCAAATTCAAAAAGTCTGCGCATGAGGACGGTTTCAAATATTTTGGACAGTCCAGACAACAAACTGATAGGTCTGTAAGATCCCGCTTCTGAATTGGGTTTACCCGGTTTAAGAATTAATTTTATTGCCGCACACTTCCATTGCCTGGGGAAGTGTCCAAACCTCAATATGCAATTATAGATGAGTGCAAGAAATATTAACGCTTTTTCAGGCAAAGCTTTTATGACATTGTTGCTAATCCTGTCAAGCCCTGGGGATTTATTCAGGTCAAGTTGGCTGATTTCAAGGCTAAGTTCAGCAACTGTAATCGGGCGGAAGGGCAGCGGAAGTGGTTGATGTAATAAAAGTGCATTTGTGTGTTGGCCAGGAAAGTTATCACACGCATCAGCAATTTGTTTTTGCAGGTAAGTAGGTATAAGTTGCAGCTGCTTTTGTTGCTTAATTAGGGCCAGCTCTGTAACTATTTTCTCACGAAACTGTGCTGTGCATGAGAGAATTGGCTTAAAACGTTCTTCCAGATGCACAACAAAAGTTTCAGCCTTCTCACTACTATTTTTTGTCCATCTCTCTGGGTTGGGACTGCTACTACTATTGCTACTACTAGGGTTGGTACTGATTAGTCTAGTTTTAAGGGGATAGTTTGGCTCCGGTTGCCGTTTAAATCTGTTCGTTATCTTCCATAATTTTGCCATTCTATAGCGATCCAAAGGGTCTATTTTCTCAAACTGTTTATTAATGATTTTGGTTTTGGCGTCTTTGATAGCCGTTTTGAGGCGTTTCTGAGTACTCCGATATATTTTCCGAGCCAGCGGAGTTCGGAGAATCAAGAAGGCACGCTTGTGCTTGCTATTAAGACTAATAAGCTTAACCATTTTCCTATCATGTGCATATATTTGGTGATTGAAATTTCGATTTTTCCTAACGAATTTTCTAATTGGCGGGGTTGCCGATACTGCAGCATCTGTAACGAGTTTGGTGAAGATATCCACTGCATCTTCAAGATCAGAGCCTGATTTTAGCTCAATGTTTAGGTTTATTCTCTGATCTATAAAACTTTGGAATTTTTTCATGCTGGCATTCTTAGGCAGAAGGCGCCTATTATTAATTGAGCATTCCGTGATAAGAGGAATATTTTGGATTGCCAAATCGATTTGTATTGGCAAATGATCGGATCCCAGATCCATAGACGAATAAGTAAGAATTCTGTCATCGCAAATGCCAGAATATACAGCAAAGTCAATTGCTGACGGACATTTTCTTGAGTCAAACGGGTAGTGGGTAGCACCCCCGGTTGCCAGAACATTTAATCTAGAGTTTTTATGAATAGATTTCATTAGGGCTGAGCCACGCTTACAGGGTTTGGAGTTACCCCACCAACGGTGCTTAGCATTCCAGTCTCCACAAACTATAAATTTTGAGCCTTGAGAAAGGCTACCGATGTATTTGAATAGTTCGGAGAAATGATCGGGAGTCCATTCGAATGTTGGAGGGCAGTAGACTGGGGCAACGGTGATGATTTCGTTCGATATTGTAATGGCAACCGGGGCACATTGAATGCTTGTGAGTGAAATTGGTTGGAGAGCTACATGCTTAATTCCAATTTTGACGTATACCACAACCCCACCGCTCCTTTTGGTGAGAGGATGAGGGGCTGTATAAGGAAGATATCCGTCTATAGCAAGCATTGTAGTAGATGGTTTCCTACATGACTCAATTCTGGTTTCAGTAACCATCATGACATCAATAGCATTCCTTTGCATGTACATTTCAAGCTCTAATATCTTGTTGGCTATCCCACACGCATTCCAATAAGCAATTTTAAGGCAATCAGTTTTAATTCTTCTAGCATTGGTAGTAGCAAAATTATTGTTCAGGGTAGTAGTAACAGTGTAGGGTATATTTAAATTAGTAGGGTTAAAGGAATGAGAGTTATAAAGATTAGGCATTATTTTGGTCATTAACGTTATTTACTTGCAATGGGGAGATTGAAGGGGCGCTCCCATTTGCGACCAAAATAGTGTGCAAGAGGTTAATAAGGGCATCTACCTTTTTCCCCATTTCATTCACCATCCGAATGTTGGACTCCAGGGCACGCATAAGAGGGCTGTCATCTGCTAGCTTGCATTGGTGTTGGGGTGGAGCCTCATTAGTTTGCTGCTGTCGCATCTCGCTTTGCTGCTTTCTCATCTCAATTTGCTGCTGCCAGTAGTTAGATTTTGGTTCCTGCAGCTCTCTACCATGTTGCTGTTGCAGCCGCTGGATAGGAGATCCACTATGGGGTTGATCACTGCTTATGAGGGGCCTCCTTTTTGGTGAAGAGAAAGGATTATTTGGGTTCTTACTAATTTTTGGTTGCTGCTCCAGTATAAGTTTTTGTTGAAACCTCTGCAGGTGCCCCTCAGCCGGATTTCTTGTTTGCGCAGGTGTAGCTTGACCGGATTGTTGGGGCCTCTGGTGTTGTTGATGACGCTGCTGCCAAGGATTTGATGATTTGTTAGATTTAGTTGGCCGTGGTCCATCAAATGGGTTGTAATTCCGCGATTCATGCTGCCGTCGCTGATTTGGTTTAGAAATATTTGGTTGCTGCTGCTGTTGTTGGGCACGTTGAAATTTTTGCTGTCTGCCATAGTTAGAGCGCACTTTATTAGCCAGTAGATCTTCGTAGGCCTCCTTGTACTTCACACAGCCTCTATAGTTGGCC
>JAEIFV010000994.1:0-109953 GCA_018904265.1 Lordiphosa collinella
AGTTTGATTGAAAATTTTCTAAGAAAACCAACACTTTGTACAAATCATATATCCCCCCTTCTGGTTTAGCGTATACAACGATTTTTAATGGACAGTGAAGAAACCGCATAAAACAAAAAACCAACAAAAATAAACATATTGTGGAGGCAAAATTTGTGTGGAACGAATATATGTAGCAATGACTCACCTATAATGGCCTCATGATCGAACTCCACATTGTGCTCGCCCTGTTCGCCATGATGATGAGCATCCCGGGGAATGAAGATGCCATCTTTAACCCGCTCCTTGCTTAAATGTTTCTCGTGCTTATGATTGGCAACGGCTCCAAAGGCGGGCATGGGTCCCACGGCCACAAAAAAGACCAATAGGCTGAAAGCCAGTGGCCAGAGTGGCAGATTTGCTATAGACATTCCCAGTTTAATTATGTGGCGGCAGAGACTCTTTTGTATTGCTTGCTCAGCGTTTGCTTGTTAGGAGCAGACTGAGGGCGAGTTGTTTGGGGATGCTGTTGCTGTGTATAAAACATACACACACACACACGCACACACACTCAAATAGAGGCACTTGAGGTTGGTTTCTCGACTGCCGGCGGCAGGCCGCACACGTAATAGCCAAAACAAAATTCAATGAACTCGCTTGACCTTTCTCTCAATGGCCCTTTCATGTGACTGAAATATACATCTTTATGTACACATGTAAATGCAAATATCACGCTCGGGAAGTCCAAATTTTTGAATTCGATGTTGAAGTTTCAGTTGACAGCTGTTTGGTCCAATCTTTGTTGTACTTCTTAATCCAGCTAGGCTCTGGAGTTGTGGAAGCCAGAAGTAGGCTTAACATGAGATGGTTTTAACGTTAAATGTTGATTTCTTACAATTCTTAACTATTTATTTATGGTAGCATCTGCTTCTAGTTTTTGATAATAAAAAAAACATCTAAAGTTATCGGCTACCAAAAAATATTAGGGAGGAGCCGTCTGAAACGATAGCTGAGTCACAGTGAACCAATGTTACTGTCACGGCTTATATTTTAAATGTAACGGTGGATCGACCTTACCTGAATCTATTGAAATATTTCGAAATGTGCAAAAAATTGCTGAAGTTGTTGACTCTATAAAAATATATACACAATGGGCGTATTCAGCAGATAAATCCGATTGTATATACTAGGTGTGTTCAAAGGAAAAGGTGAATTTTGATTTTTTTTTGAAAAGTACTTATTTATTCATCAATATCCATTTTGACCCATTCACAGTAATCGCCCTTTTATCCAATCCCCGAAGCACTTCTGAAATGCGCTTTTCGGTATGGCCATCAGCTCGTTCTTCGACTCTTACTTGATCTCATCAATTGTGGCAAAACGCTTTCCTTTCATTGGTCTCTTCAGTTTTGGGAATATGAAAAAATCGTAGGGAGCCAAATCTGGTGAATACGGAGGTTGATACATGATTATGGTGTTGTTTTTGGCAAAAAAATCACAAACAAGCTTTGATGTGTGAGCTGGCGCATCATCGTGATGCAGAATCCTCGATTTGTTTTTTCACAATTCCGATCGTTTGAGCCGTATTGCTTCACGAAAATGTTGCATAACTTCCTAGTAGTATTCCTTAAGCTGTATCTCGTTTAAAAAAGAACCGGGTAGGTTCAAAAATAGTGAAGCTAGTCCGATTTTACGAAAAAAAATGGTTGATTTTTAAAATTTTGACTTTGGTGCTCTATATCTCCGGCGTTTTTAAACATACCGCAATCGTGGAGGCAGGTGCGAAAACCAAATCAATTCTGAGCAGATCGTATTGAATTTCATCCATTTCAGATAAGCCGTTTAGTAAAAATCCTGAACCATGGGGCCAACTTTTTATTTTTTGCCCTACTTTAAAGGGCACTACAACAAAACAAAAAAATGTAATTTCTTGTTTTATCTATCAAATAAAAAAAACGGTTTGCCAACATCTTTTATAGATTTTTTGTTATTCGGTTATTCAAATCAGAAACAACAACAACCACAAGAAAACAAAAGAGAATACCGGTTATTTCATATTGCTGTGTGTGTGTTTTTGTGACTGTAAGATGCACATTGTTGTTGCATTCAATTTCGCCAGAGCATAGGAGAGCAAAAGAGAGACACAGTCGAAGTTGTTGTTGCAATTTCGTTTTGCGCTAATCCTATGCGCATGCCATAAGCCTTCGCGCAAACCAACAACATAAACATGTATCATAAATCAACTTGACGCATCCTTTTTAAATATATTCTCTCTTATTTATTTTTTTATTTATTTATTTTTATTTTTTTACCATATTAACATAACAAATTTACCGAAAATTTTTTAGCAAAATTCGAATTTTTGCCAAAAATTACAAAAATTAAAAAAATTTGAATTATTTTTATAAAGAAATAAATTTTTTCGCTCCAAAAAACCTGTTAACAGGACTGCTAAATCTCAACTGGAAGTTTTTCCTTATGAATTCTAAGGTGTTTCTTTAAATATATTTTTCCGGAAAAAGTCATCGAGCAGTAGGAACATACGAAGGGTCGCTTGCCAGTAAGGCCAAAGGTCTTCGAGCACTGGGAACACTCGAGGGGTCGCTGGCCACTTTGAGTAACAAAGTCTTTATTCAGATCGCTTCTCTGGCCAAAGTTCTTGGAGCAGTGAGAACATTTGAAAGCTGGTTGGCCAGTATGATGTGTGCGAAGATGAACATTCAAAGAACATTTATAGACGAAGGTTTTCTCGCAATGGGTACATTCGAAGAGTCGCCCCCTATCGACATTATGAATGCAGCGATGTCTGTCCAAAGTGCCTTTTGCGATATAACTTTTAGAGCAGTGGGAACATTGGAAGGGGCGCTCTCCCGTATGAGTGCGTAGGTGATTGTTCAGATTGGCTAGAAGGCTATAGGATTTGGGGCAGTGGGTGCATTTAAAGGGTCGCTCGCCTGTATGAATGCGTAGGTGTTTCTTTAGATTGCCTAATAAGCTGAAGGTTTTCGAGCAGTTGGCACATTCGAAAGGTCGTTCACCCGAATGAATGCGTAGGTGTTTCTGCAGACTGTTATTGCTGGCCAAGGTTTTCGAGCAGAGGGAGCATTTGAAAGTTGGCTCCTTCCTCGTTCCATTCTGCTCCATCAGCTGAAGAGTGTTCTCTAATCGCCGCTTAAAATTCGATGCAGTTTTTGCCGATGCCAAACACGAAGGGCATATGCTTTCAGGTAGATTCTCATCCTGTTTAACCTCGTGTCCAGTCACCTCTTCGATTAAAAATCGCAAGTCGCAGGAGTCCCCCTTGGTGAATATATTCGCCCAGTTGCTGTTGCTGTTGGTGGACATGCAAGCGCGGCATTGCTGGGCCGCTTGTGGTCCTATTGATGTATTGTAGGCCATTTTACAACAGAATCTCAGTTAATAGATATAATAAGCCATTTGTAACGAATTTAAGAACAAAATAAACAATTTTCTACCAGCTGGAGCAACAGTGAATATGCTGATTTGAACTAGTTCGAAAAACGTTGCACCAGTTCGGCGAACGGATTGAGAGCTGAGGCGCTAGTTCATTAGAGAAAATGATTGAAATTTTTAAAGTTACTTCATAAATCAAAATCAAATATCATCAATCAAAAAAAAATTTGATTGACATGTGCTGAACAGTTTTGATGGAATTTTTCGAAAAACATAGTATGCATGTAAAATTATGGTTTTAATTTTAAATGACAGCTTAAATATTTCACTGGAAATCAGCAGCACTGAAGGGCGCAAGCGGATATCTGGGGTGCAGAAGCAGCCAAAGCAACCAAAAAAAGGCCATTGAAGCCGATGATGTCCGTTCGAAAGGGTCTTTGGGGGTAATATGGTGAATTTGGTCAAGTCGTAGGTACCACTTTCTATTTGTACTGGTATATTTTTTCATTTTAAAACAATAAGACACTGATTTTAGAAAGACCCTACCGACACACAGCAATTTTATATTGTTTGTGAAGAAAATATAAATTGTTCATCTTTTTTAATTAATTTACGGTTTCTTGCCCATCAACCAGAGATTTAGTTTATTGCCCTTTAAAGAGTAAAGATCCCTCTATCCATCTAAAATTTCACGCGCATTATTCCGTTTAAGATGGATTCTTAATAAACTTTTGAGAAGTGCCATTTTAGGCCCTTTTGACAACTTTGACCATTGATTTTGTCAAAAACTTGACGTGCTAGAGAAATTCTGAAATTTGGCTCGTGTTTACCTAGTAAACCTCTCTCGAATGGTGCCATTTTAATTCGAGTGCCAGCGATGACCCAATATTTGTTGAACTGTGTAATAGGCAAATTTCTTAGATTCATGGAATAATTTTTATAAATGTAGAGGGCGGTCACAGTCGCAGCTACTTCAATGCAGTGACTTTGTAACATAGTGAACTAGTTTACAGGACTAAGTTAAAGTATCGATATCGAAATCAGCTCTAGCACAATACCAAAAAAGTATTGAGCAATATTGATGAGTTTTTCAACACTGTGAACAAACCAAGCAGCAATAGCAATGCAAACGAGGTGCAATTTGTTTATTAGTTCATTAATAAATACCAGTTAAGGTATATTTGTATTTGCTTAAGATTCTGTCGTAAGCAGAGTTTTGTTTGTAAAATCAAACAGTTGCGAAAATAGGTAGATATAAAGGTAAGCAGACAAACCACTAAAAACAGGTGCTAAATAAAAAACACAAATTTTTGGATGTTGATTAAATTCAAATGACATCATTTGGCACTCACCTAAAGCGAGTTTTTTTTATTTACTTGGAAATTTGAGCATAATTTATGACATTTTCGTTTTTTGTGGAGCCAAAACACGCAAAGGATACTAAAAAGCTCCAATGGGTGGGTGTGGGTGTGTGTGTGAGTGGTGGGGGTGTAAAAGTTGTTGACCGGCTGAAATACTTATTAACTCTGGACAGAATGGTTGGGTCAGGTGTAATTTTAGCCTGTGACCACATGCAACTGGTATATGTATGTATGTATGTGAGTGTTTATCCTGCCCCCTCTGTTTGTTTGTCATTTGTATCTCTTTGCCAAAGTAGGTTAATCCAATATAAAAAAAAATAGTTAACCATTTTCAGAGAGCGAGAGCACCTACGACAGAGAGCAGAGCCAAAGTCAACGGTAAAAACCTTCCTCAAAGCTTCACCGAAATTACAGTTTCAGTCGTGAGCCAACCTTCAACCGCCAAACAGTTGCAGAGAGCTTTTTGTTATTGTTTTCGTTGGTTTATGTTGTTGTTGTTAACTTCGACTCCACCCGCGTTAATTGAATAGAAAATTTTAATCAAATGCCGTACATTATAATACGCGGCAACTTAGCCTCCTACAGTCACAAATATCCATGGCGTGTACTCGTCTCTGGATTGAAAGGTAAATGCTCATTTCAAGTCAAATATCTTTTTTTTATTGCGACACAATTTGTTTAGATACGTACACAGATACATGCATACACGCACACGCAGACACTACGTTTGTTTTTCGTTTATTCTCCACTTCGCACTACAAACTACTTTTTTGAATGGGCCAACAGACACAGTCGCTGTCCCAAATAAAAGTCATGCTTATATATGTTAACAATCTTGTGTTATTTCAATTTTTGATGGAATGGCAAAAAAACCACAGCTGATTTTTTTTTGCCTTAAATATTTTACCACCCTGCTGCTTTTTTTGGCCACCACTGTTAGCACTGCTCGGCCGGGCATTTAGCGCTCTGGTCGTCCTCAGTTTCGTTTTGTTTTGCGTTACGTGCAGTTCGCCTCCCACCATCTGTTCAGTGCATGTGAGATACAAATACATTTATATACATATATTTTGTTTAACTTTTTTTTTTCTTGGCATATTTACATGGTACAACAAGTCAATGCACTTGCTGAGTTTAAACAAATCTTTATACTTTCGGTTTTTATTATGAAAGCATCGGAAAGGTCTTGACTTTTTGCTTAATTAGCACATAGTACATTCATTCGTACGACATACGACGTTAAGGCTGACGTCATTCCGCCACTGTCCAAGCCACAATTATCTTTTATTTTGTTACTGTTCCAACATAGCTTAAGCGATAAATGATAAGCAGAAAACGAAAGCAATTACTAAACCATTTTCACCCGTAAAACATTCCAGCTGACGACATCGAACAGTTGAATAAGTTCTCTTGTGGCGGCTACAGTGATGAGTCCACCATTGTTTATCTAGTACATCCCTGTCGCATATTATCGGCGTTAGAGGTAAGGATTGTAAAAATTCATTTATTTAGAAAACATCTATACAAAATACTATCAAAATGTTAGTTATATGTAAATTAACAAATGGTTTCATGCCACGGGTTCTTTTTTTATACTCTTGCAGAGGGTAATATAAAATTGTGCGGATGTTTGTAACGCATTGAAGGAAGCATCTCCGATCAGCATGACTGAGTTCATTTAGCCCTGTCCGTCCGTCTGTTTCTATGCTATCTCCTCCGTCAGTTTTAAAGCTATCTTCACCAAACTTTGCACGAAGTGCTTTAGTACAAATACGCTGCACATTTGTTGAAACCGGCCGAATAGGATGACTATAGCATATAGCTGTCATAGGAACGATCGGTCGAAAAACAATTTTTAGTGAGAAAAACTTTTTTGTTTTCAATGGAAACGCGTCCAAACTTCGTATTTCTTAGTTTACTATACATTCCCATGTTTTCACAGTTTGGTCGAAATCGGACCTGTATATAGTATAGCTGTCATAAAAAAGTATAGTCTGAAAAGTCTATACTTTGGACTATTTTTATCTCCGTTAGATGAAAATGTAAGATCAATTATCATTTACAGGCTCTCAATTCCACTTCCACTGCAACTTTTCGGAGACGGAATTCAGTTTTTCGCAAAACGAAAACGAAGGCGTTTTTCGTTTTGAAAAGTAATGCTTGCTGGTCCATGAAATGAAAAGAAAATGACGAACTACGCACTCGTACTGTTGCCTAATGTACATTAAGTTAATTTTCCTTAATTCTGCAATCTATTTAGAACTTATTTATGTACTTTGAATTGCATATACATTGGTCTTTAGCTGAATTAAAAATAATTTTTTTGTTAAGTGTCACAAGAAATTGGAAGCGCCAGCCAAACCGAAAAGTAAAACGTAAAAGTCAGCTTCTCTCGACTCCGCATGATCCATTTTCCATCGTTTCGCTTGATTCTCCTGTGCCGATTTCGTTTGGCCCGTGGTTTGCCAAAAGTAAAACGTAAGTAATATCATTCGGAATTGAGAACAGCAAATCCAACCAGAAACGGAATTGCTTTCGGTATACTTTTCAAAACGTTGCGGAATTGAGAAATTAATGAAAATTTGTTTAATACCCTTTTCACACTGGGCGCAGCTTAGTTGAGGCTGCGGAAACCCGCAGCATGCGTTCACACTC
The DNA here is from genome assembly GCA_018904265.1 of Lordiphosa collinella. NCBI lineage: Eukaryota > Metazoa > Arthropoda > Insecta > Diptera > Drosophilidae > Lordiphosa > Lordiphosa collinella. The sequence goes on from JAEIFV010000994.1 coordinate 7,407, forward strand.
GACTCGCAGCTTCAAAAATAACTGAAAGGTGTATAAATAAACACGAAAGATAGTCGGTCAAGCCCGACTATAACATACTCTGTACCTGTGAATTGCTGCCCATTACCGTTGCGACCGGTGCTGCCCATAATTGTTTGTTTCAATTATAACTCAAAAATCGTTCATCCGATCTTTTGAATTCCTTCAGCGGATCGATCAAGAATCCCGAATACTAAAAATGTCCAGAAGGTTCGAATCTTCTATCTATAAAACTGTAGATATGACGTTTTTTCGATATTGCGGGGGCGGGAGAGGGCGTGGCCAAATTGAAAATAAACTTGATCTGCCTGCAAGCATAAGGAACATATGTTCCATACATGTGAACCTCTATCTCTAACCAGCTCTAAGATCTGTTTGTTCATTCGGACAGACAGACAGACGGACACTTTTGCACAAACTTAATATACTCTGTGAAGGTAAGGGTGATCCATTTAGAGGTCTTTTAATTTTCAAATAAAACACTTAATTCATAATTGGGTGTCGATATCTTTATACCTATACTTTTTTCCCAAAACAACAATATCTCATATTTGCTTTTTAAAAAAACTTCATTCAAATGTCCATTCGGAGAGTCTAATTTCGATCATTCTCTCCATTATTTCTACCGGAATCTCGCGAATTACGCCAGTAATGTTTACTTCGAAGTCTTGAATCGCTTATCGAAGAAGACTTGATTTTAAATGACCCCAAAGAAAAAAATTAGTAGTTGTAATATCACACGATTTAAAGATATACTTTCCGATGATTCTACCAATCCAAAAAACCACATCAAACGGTATATTTTAGTAGATGAATCCGTTGTTCGAGAATTTCCTATGGTTGCTCATCAGCCCAAAAATGTGAATCGTCACAGAACAAAATTCGTCACAAAAACAGCATTAATTCTTTGAGCTGTTGTAAAGCCAATTGAAGGCGGTTTTGCGGAGTGACATAATTGTTGAACACCAGTCACACGAGATATGCAAAAAACCCATACGAAAAACATCTCTAAATGAATCACGCTTTACAAACTATTTAAAACAAAGACTGTTTAGGGCTAAGCAAATTTCGTCTGTGCCAAAGTTTAAATAAAAAATCTGTGCTAAATTTTAGCTCATTAGCTTTAAAACTGAGAGACTAAATTGCGTAGAATTAGAAAAAAACAGACAGACAGACGGACGGACAAAGCTCAATCGACTCAGTTCGTAGCCCTGATCAAAAATATAGTTTATGGGGTTTGAACCGAGTATTTTTATGCGTTGCAAACTCCATGTATGCGATCCAAGTAGATTTCAAAATCATCAACATCTAACTTTTTTTTCCTCTGTGTAGTTATATAAGGTTAAAGTTGTACAAATATCATTGTTGGTTTCCAATTTTCATTTGAAATGAGTAAATGTTATTTTTCTGCGAAAAAGATGAGTTATTCGGGTACGATCATCAAATTTTAATCAATTTTTAATTGAACTGACTCAGTAGAAAAATACTAAACAGTTTTTTTGACTTAAAAGCAAAGTCCCTTAAACCGTACTATTACCAGAACCTTATAAACTTTTGAAATTCCTAACCTGCACCCGAACCGGATCCCTTCTTTTTTGAAGGGTGAACCTTTGGACGGAATCTTCTGAAAAAATTTAAAAGTTTTCTGCCTAGTTTTAAAGTTTAATTATAAAACAATTGGAGATTTATTTCATTAGAAACTGAATTAAACTTATTCCCATTCTTCCTCTTTCAGATATTGGGCTTTCGCGTTGTGGCCAGTTCATCGACGGCCGTTAAGCAGGATTACAACGAATATATGTGGACCATGCGCAAGGAGTTTGATGAACCAGAACCCTTGGAGGCCGAATCTGTAGTGCGCGAGAATCTATCAAACATTGGCCGAGAGGCAGCCAGTTTAGGCAACTATCACAAAGTTGATTCGCCTGAGTAAAAGAAAAACCCAACTAAATTTTAATTGTATAACTGTGTGTGCGTGTGTCTGTGCTTGTATATGTGTGCGAGTGTGTCTTTGTAAAAAAAAAAAGAAAGAAAAGGGGAAACCTATAGCAACCGAGTATTTCCACAACAGACTTTGACAGTTTCTGTTCACAAACGAAAACAAACAAAAAAACACAACAACCCAAAACTTTGAAGAAACTGCAATTCTAAACTATGAGTGAGCCAGTGAATCCACCTACGATCAAGGAATCTCAAGTTAATTGCGAGTGTCCGCCTGTAGCATCGGCTGCATCGGTTGCTGCTTGTCCTGCCAATGTTGTGACCATTCCCGTTCCCATTCTACAATCCGAGGGCACTTTCGCTTACATCACTGTCAAGGGTTCGCTCCACGATTACACTTGCACCGTTTTCGGTTTGAATCAGACCGAGGTTCAGGCTCTGTCCAAGCGTTTCGAAAGTGGTGTTAAGGCCTGCGTTAATGGTGTTATGGTGGCTGTGCCACCTATGGTTATGCTAAACACTTTGGCCCAATTGAGCTACAAGGTCGTCTGCAGTTGCGGTGAGGCTGAAATCTGTTGGACTATGCAGCGCGAGGTCTAAAACTAATGGGAATCATCACTTCAAATTAATCATCAAGCATCAGTTATCATTTCAAACAAGGAAACGAACGGGAAAACACCAGGCGTAGAAAATCTCACACGTGTCTTGAAAGGATTAAGTTAGAACGATAAAAATATGGATCAACACAGTGCGGATAATTGCAAGTGCCATAAGCAAACGCAGCCGGCACAGCAGTCGCTCAGCGAAATGGATTTTGATCGTGGCATTTGGAATGCTGGTAAGAGAACTTTAGTTTTTAAGAATATTACATCCACACAGAAAATAATAAGATCCATTTGGACTGGATATTAAAATAAGAATAAAATAAAAAAATAGATTAAATAAGAATATCATTTATTCATATCCTTCGCGGTTTTCAACACCGTTCGCTGAAATTCTAAGATAAATCTAACATTAAATGAAAATTTTGATTTCCAAAAAAGTATGTTTATTAATATCCTGTCCAAATGGATACCAAAATCATTTATTGGATCATCAACAACTATCCTATTTTTCGTTGTACACTTTTGACGCACTTTTCCAAAGAAAACTCGACTGATCTTAAATAATAGATTCTTGTTCATGAGTTTATGAACACTAGAGCGTACTTGCCTTGTATGAAGAATAATTTTTTTCAAGTTCTTTGCGGTACATAGCTTGAAAAATTCAGAATACTTTATAGATAATCTAACGGAAATCGAAAATCAGATATTTAAAGTTTTGATAGTGCCGCTGAGGCTTCAAAGTTTCCAATTTTTCCGTAATTTATTTATATTACGAAAATCTCTGGAGATTTCTGGAACACCGCCGATTGAAACATTTCACAAATTGTGAAGCTATCAAAACGGTGGGAGGATACCAAATTAATGATTCCTCGTTTAATTCACATATTTGCAAGAAGGAAGGAAGTTAGAGTTCTAAAAAAGAAAAAACTTTGAGGGAAGGAACAACGAATGAAAAACGCTTTGAATTTTCTTTTGTAATTACTTATTCTTTGTCTTCGTTGAGTACTTTGAAAATATCCAGAATAACCCAATGGTTGCAAATTAGACTCTGACAAAATTCATTTGACTATATTAACTTATGTTTATTTCAATAGATATGCAATCTAAAAAAGGGCTGTTGTCAAATACTCATGCAATTTTATACCTTTCTTGAGACACTTGGGCATTTTAAATGGGCCATCGATTTAGAAAATTTCTTATTAATAGGAACCGTCCTTGCAGTAGAGCTGGAGAAACATCAATGTTTGGCGACATCGATGTTTTCGATGTTTTGGAAGTAAAACATCGATGTTACATCGATGTGTTTCAAATTTACCTTCCCAAAGCACTTTCTTGCTTGAGATTAAATAGAAATAAATTATGAACGTACATTTCTTTATAATAAAATATATTTAATTTAAATATATTAAACATTTTATAGCACTTAAGTCCCTTCTAAGGTTCTGAACCAATTATTTCTTATTATTATTATTTCAATTTTTATTCAGGAACATTAAACGCTCCAAAATCTTCGGCTTTAAGGCGCAGCGTCTATCAGATAGTGTTTACCCAGCTTTATTGAATTTCCTTTCAGACGCTGTGGATGCAGACGGAATACATAATAAACAAAAGTAGTGTTATATACCAGGGATGCAAACCACTCGAAAATAAGTACTGGTTCGGTTTGAACCGCGGTTTCGGTTCGGTTCAGTGGTTGCAAGAAGAGAATACGTACTATGCATCTTACACACTCTATTAATGGTATGAGAAAAAACTCTCCTGGCTAAGATTAAATGATTATCAACCTTCAAGAAAAGAATGCACATTGGTGACAGGTATATTAAGAGATCCGCTTGCAATTGCGATAGACTTACAGGAGTACATGTAAAATTTGTGTCAAGTCATCCTTAAATTCTTTATCTCTCCTAAGGATCAATTCGGTCTATCAGTGGTCCCTTTGGTAGAGGTTCGAACTAAAATTATCTTAGGAAAACGAAGTTAATAAGTAGGTATCATTGGCTAGAGGAAAGCGATTCACGTTTTAAAACTCATCAGAGAACTGAACCGAACCGTTTTTCTTTTTGGTTTTCGGTTCGGTTCAGCATTTCTGAAAGGAAGCCGGTAAACCCGAATAGCAATCTGTTATACGAGCATCTTAATTGCAAGTCCGTGTTTACTGACTTGGAATGTTTATGGAAATTTTGTGATATGAGTAGAAATCACTTCTTTGATTATCCTCATTTAACACTTTTCCAAAAAGTTTAATTTTATTAATACACCAATTTATTTTCCGTCTTTCTTCTAGCCATCTACAATGAGGTGGATCGTTTGCGCGAACTTATTAAAAAGGGTCAGGCGATGGCTCGAGATGAATGCGATTATACGGCTCTACATTATGCAGCACGCAATGGCAATGCAGAAATCTGTAAAGTGCTATTGGATGAGGGCAAAGTGGATGTAAATGCGGTGACCAAGGCAGGTGCTACATCGCTGCATCGGGCAGCTATGATGGGTATGCTTACACACAACAACACACTTAACCTGATCAAATCAACTTACTTTTGTTTATTTTTCACTAGGCCACCTGGATATAGTCAAGCTATTGACCGAACACAAGGCCAATCTTTTGCTACAGGATGAGTGCGGTCAGAGTGCCTTGCATCGTGCTGCAATGCGCGGTGAGCTGGAGGTGTGTCGCTATTTGCTCGAACAGCAGCCAAAATTGAAGCAACTCAAGGATAAAAAGGATAAAATTGCCTTTGAATACATCATGGAGAATGCCAATGATGATTTCAAACTGCTGCTGAAACCCTAGAAAGACGACAGAATTATTTACATCTTTTCGTGTATTTTGTATATTTTCAAAAACTAATTTGTAAGAACAAATTATGTAAAATTATATATTGTTTATATTTTGTTTTCAACAATTTCTCGTTTAAAATCGTAATTGCAAACTTTCTTAAAATTTTAATTTACAAATTGCATTTTTTCCCCATTTTGGTGTGCGCGAGATCTTAACTTTGGCTTAGTCAATAAAAGTAACTTAGTGCATACAAATACAAATATATAAAATATGAAATAAATAATCTATATTATAGACTCTATATACATACCAATACCATATGCCTAATAAAAAACACATTTGTGAAATGCTGTCAATCCCCAACTCCTCTACACATTCATTTAGATATGCTTTTACATAAACACACCGTACATAAATTACTATGAAAACCTTTATATAATCTGAATAAATTCCTTAAATTGTACTTATTTCCAACCCTGTTTAATCCCACGATTCGGCTGATCGGATGCCACGTATTTGTACTGGTTCCATACCCCTCACTGTAGGCAGCTCACTAAAATCACTCAAATACAACTTCAAAGTGGCCGGTATGGCAAATTCATCTATAATCTTTCCCAAAGTTGAGTGATTTTGTGTAGGAGCATATTTTAATAAATGTATAGAACTATTTTGAAGATTACCAAGTAGTTTCTTGCGTATAACCAAACGAGCCATAGATTGCAGCGAGTGTGGTTGACTGAGCATTTGGTAAACTTTCTGCTCAAATTCTACACGTGCAGCAGGCCAGTTCTTGAACATAGAATACGACATGTAGGGAAACCGCAAGCCGGCATTGTCTGTTAAAGAAACAAAATGTTTAAAATTATACAAAACTTTCAAAAGATCTACACTTACGCAAGAGCCTCAAAAAAGCCAGGCTACGTGGCGAGCAACTCAATCTCAAGTCATTCACTTGATCCTGACCTATTTGATTTAAATTGCAGCCCTCATGTATGAGCAATTCGGCCAACTCCAAACGATCCAAACTGATGGCCCTGGACAGCGGATTTTCGCTGTAGGTTAAGCCACAAACTGTTGTTACATTACAACTTCCATACAAATCACTGCGTGCACTGGGTAATCTGGCTAGCAACACTCTTAGAATGCCACGAAATGGTTCCACTTCCGCAATTTGCTGGACAGCAAACAAGAGCAGACCCTCCTCCTGTGACTCCATATAGATGCCCAAGCGACGATGTTCTTCGGCTACCTCAAATAGATAGTCCAGCATCTCGGGCAGCTGTTGATGTATGGACACCATTACGGGTGTAAAATTTTCCTCATCCCTGACACACAAACTGTCGCCATAGCTTAGCAAAAGCTCAACCATTTCACGATCATCATAGAACACACACAGGTGCAACAGATGCTGCGAGGCCAGACGACGAGCGCCACGCTCCAAGAGCAATTGAGCCATAGCCTTATGATGTCCTCTTACGGCAAATAACAGAGCTGTGTTATTTTCTTTATCCTGCAAGTGGAAGGAGTAATAAGATTAAGTTTTAAAATCCTTTTTTAGTTAAAAACCCTCATGGAGGCTATCAAACTTTATATTTATTCCTCTACTTTTAACATTCATTCCTCAATTCATTTCTCTATTCATTTCGTAGTCATTCCTCCATTTTCTCTATATTTTACTTTACATCGAATTAATTCACAGGCCTTTAGAATTCAAACGTTCATGAAAATAGAAAAGTGGGCTTAGTATTTGCGTTGATATAATGATGGATTTGTTCACGGTTAAAACAAGCCCGACTGTAATATACTCCGTACCAACGAAATTATATGCTCAGGATGTACTTTGCTGCCGCAATCGCAGCTGGAAGCAGCTTTGCTGCTGCGCTTCAGCAGCGAACACTCCTTTGCTCATAACTCAACTACCATTTATCTTATCTTCACCAATCATTTGACGGATCAATAAACAAATAAACAATCCTGCTTACTAAGTATTCACCTAAGGAACGAACCTTCTATATATAAATAGCGGGGGCGTGGCAAAATTAAAAATTGACTGAAAATTGCTTATGGGCATATCCTGCTTCACGCACGCTACATTCGTACGCGATTTCGAAAGTTACTATGGAGGTGGAAGTGATGCCAGGCTAGTGGTAATTAATGCAATAGCGTGAATATAAAGCTATTTTAACGAAATTTTGGCAAGAATAGTATCTTTAAAAGCTATTCCACATGTTTTTTGGTTTTCATGGAAACATCCTTAAAATTGGCATGTTCTTATCTTTTGTGCATTCACACAATTCTACAAAGTTTCATTGAAATCGGATGACTATTGCATCAAGCTTCAATATGCGCCATCGGTCGGAAATCTAGTTATAGTGTGAAATACTTTTATGTTTTCCATGTAGGTTCGCAGGTATTCGCAAATCAAATTGGGCATCTTATAATCTTAGGCAGTATCGCAATGTTATAAAATATTTATTAATAAGCTAGTTGGAGAATTATCTATCGAAATCAGAAATTTGCAATTGCAGAGTACAACTTTAAGGTTGCACATGATTTGGTTTACTTAGGAACTATGAAAACCAGCGACAACAGACTGATGTTATCTGAACAAAAATTACTCGTGCAAACCGAGTAGGGAGTTCAAGAGCAAAATCTGTTGGAAGCTCAAATCAAAAATAGCGCATTTAATCCCAGTCCTGCAATGCGACGGTTGTGATTTACATGTCGAACCGAAAAGGAAGTAAAAGATCAAATAGTACCGTCATACTTTTACTATCCGCAAATGTTAACGTAGCATTCCATGAATGTTGTTATTGGACATTTCCTTTTTAAAACTCCTATAAAAATTTGGGGTGAAAACCTAGTTGTCCTCCCATAAATTGAATTCTTGATTTTAGTGTTTAACACGCTGTAACTTTGCTAATGTTCCTTACAAAAATGCAATAAAATTTCCATAATTAGTGCATATGTTAATATATATGATTGATTCTAAAAAAAAATACCTTGTCATAAGTGTGTCCAGTTAACAATCTATATATTACCTTTATATCTTTAGCCTTCCAGTTTAAACGCGCATGTCATGGTTTCTATATAATTTCTGGGAATATTTCTGCAAAAAAGCTTCCTTTTTGAGGGGAAACTTCTTTATAGTGATGATTTCAGAGGGAATACACTCTTTTTTATCATTCCTAATGATTCTCCAGTGTTTTGTTTGATAGGCCACAGCCTACAAAAATTCTAAAACGGTCCAAGGTCGGTAAAATGGTTTTCCGCGAATATCTCGGAAACGGAAACTAAGTTTTGACTTTGACCTTCCAGCTCGTATTCAGAATGAGTTTGTCTACAGGAATTAGTTAAAGATCCACGGTATATTTTGTACTGTAGAACAGTGTTATTAATAATAACCGAGTTAAACAGCTCTAACATTGAAAAAAAATAATTTTTAGTTAGACCCATTTACCGACCGATCAGTCCTATGACAGCCATAAGATATAGTCATACAATTTTGAGCGTTAACATAAAAACAAAAACATTTTTCTTACTAAGACCCATTTTTCGACCGTTTGTTTGAATAGGAGCTATATGCTATAGTCATCCGATTTTGACAAAGCTTTGTAGAATTATATGATACCAAATACCTAATTTCAATATGGTACCATCAAAGCCAAAAAAATAGTTCTTACTAAGACTATTTTTAGACCCATCTTTTGTATGGGAGCTGTACCATATAATTGCATACTTTTCTTGAAAGTTCATAACTGATTTTACGTCCACTAGTTTACAATATTTTTAATTTTCTGTAGTACTTCTTTACCTTAATTCAATCTTATCCAGGAGAGTTTTTTCTCTTATAATACGATAAATAGGGTTTGTACAATGTATGGTATGTATTTTTTTCTATCCGAAATTCTCTGTTTTCGAAGGGCATTCCTCTAGGAACTTGTAGACGAATCGTGCAAATCCGATATCATACATTTTGACCATTCTCCTAAAGATATTCAAAAAGTTTATAGCAATTTAATTTCCTAAGTGTGCGAAAAGTCACATTACGACACAAATCATAACATTTCATAATGGGCCTTTATGAACCACTGAACCGAACCGAAACCGCGGTTCAGTTAGTTCAAAAAACCAAGTAATGAGCCGAACCGGTGGTTCAGAAACTGTGAGAACCACTGAACCGAACCAGTACTTATGTTTGAGTGGTTTGCAACCCTGATAAAATCCTGATAACTAAATATGCCTAGAAGGGGCAAACCTCCTATCTATAAAACTGTGGAAGATATGACGTTTTTTCTATTTTGCAGGGGCAGGAGGGGTCGTGTCAAAAATCGACTCGACTGTTGATGCTGATCAAGAATATATATATATATACTTTATCGGAGATGCTTCCTTTCTGTTGCATACTTTTGAACAAACTTCGCAAAGCCAATCGCTTAATATAAACTAGTTTTTTACCAAATTGATTCAATATAATCGTAGTGTCCAATGAGCTGTTGGGCGAATCAACAAATTTGATACTTTTTCTACCAAACAATCTTACTACAAATTTATTAAAAACTTCGTCGTAGACTAGTCGCAGAAGGTTCAGTTAGATTTCCGTTTTCGAATTCAAAATGGCCACACCATTTCATTAGGGAACCGATACATGAAAATGTTCGGCATTCAATAAAAAAAGTATTTAAAAGGATTGATTTATGATATGGTACGAGGAACTCAAGATTCACATGTCTAACTAGTTTTGAAGGGGTTCGGTTTGGGTCTTTAAGTTATATACTGTTTAACTGTTAACTGAAAATATTGTTTTCAGAAAATGGTACTGGTTTTTATTTCAATTGCTTACAGTGAATGAAAGTTTTCATTTCGACCAAAAAGAGGATTGTTCATGAGTATAAGTATAAAAGTTGGTTTCTAATCCTAACACAATAAAGTGGTCCTCTCTTATTTTAATCCCAGATTTTTACAAACTTACCTGTAAATTGATTCTTGCTCCCCGCTCCACCAATTGCTTGGCCAAATCCAGCATACTACAGGCCACGGCCGTCATCAGTGGCGTCTCTCCCTCATCGTCTGTTTCATTAATATTGATATTCGTCTGCAGCAGCAACTGAGCAGCCTCCATGGATCGACTCTCGATGGCCACATGCAAAGCCGTCTTACCATCACTTAGGGTTTTGGCATTCACCAAGGCACCGTGCTTGATCAGCAGACGAGTAACCTCAGCAAATCCTGCACCCACGTGCAAAGGAGCATATCCCTCGCTATTGACCACATTGACGGGAGCTGTTGAAATAAAAAAAATGGAGCTTAGCTGACTTAGCTCGTAGCCTTAAACAAACAACCTACCATTATGTTCCAACAAGATTCTAACGCATTCCTCATGCCCCCAGAAGGCGGCATAGTGCAACGGCGTGGCTAGATCCGCATCATATATATGTGGATCCTGCTGGCGGCAGGAAGCACAACATTCCGAGAGAAATTCTCCTGTATTCTCAAAGGTTTTGGCATAATAATGATAGAGCAATGAGTCTTCGCCTCCCCCTCCTACACCGCCAACACCACCCACACCTGTGTTCTCCGAACAGTTTTCAAACTCATCCACCCATTCTAGTTTTTCCATGCCATCCGGTGTACTGTCCATCTCTAGGGCATCCGTATGAGCTGGAAATTATAAGAAAACTAAATGCTAAATTTGTTTCTATAGAAAATTTCTTTTATGTAGACACTAGACTAGACTATCAATCACATTGACTACCTGACTGACTGACTACTACTGGGCCAGGTGTTTTCCGTTTAAAATGCGCTCTTATCAGACACACCTATGCCACTCAATGGAACTGGTTTGCTCTTTCTGGTTGGCTCTCTTTTTTTATTCTTTTAACTCTTATTTTGAAATGCATTTCGTTGACTTTGAAGGTAACTTTGTTTGTGCCGAATTCGGGTCAACCAACACAGTGGAGAACGTTTCACACTGTCGCACAAAGTTTGACTGGAAAATGTTCATAGTTTTTTTATTTGCTAACCCACCCTTACCGATTGAGGGAGGATTTCCATTTAGCAGATGCTCTTCGAATAATAATTGCCCAAGTCCCTTCATTTAAATGGAAACACAGCTGTTGGTAGACCACGTCCCAACAGAATATTAGAAGATTAATGTACACGCATTTGAACCTCATAAAAGTAATTGCAGAAAACTTATTCGGCAACAATAAATAAATTTTTGTGGGATAAAAACTCTCCAAAAAAAATGCATTAAAGTTCAATACCTCCCTTTGTTTTAGGAGTTAATCCTAGCTAAAGAAAATATGAAAATAAACAAAAAACCTAAGAATCTAAGCACAATAACCACTGCAACACAACTGAGATATGTCACTCTTGCTGGTACATGAAAATCAACCTTAAAATGATACACCGACATATTTTCATCTCAATCAGAGACTACATATGTAAGACAGCAATATGAATATTTCAATGTTTTTTGAGTTATGACATTCTTAACATCTTCATGATCTCTTTTCACATTTTTAATGGGCTCAGGGTATAATAAATCTCCCTAAAGATCTGTTATGTAGAGTTTGTAATCTTATAATCTATCGTTTTAGGGACTACTAAAAGATTAAGTTAATAACATAAATTGTTTTAGACTTAACTTTTTCAAAATATAACCTTTAAAAATCCGAATAAATTGGAAAAAATATATACAGACAACCCAATAATCAAATCTAGACCAGAAACGCAAGCGCATACCTAAAAGATCTGATTAAGTCTCAGAGAACCAATATTTTTTGAACCAAAAAGAACCTTAACTGTGTACCAAAATTTGATTCTGAGTGCAACAAGAAGACAAATCTTTTGAATATTGAAATTTATAGAAAATACCGAAAAAAATCTTTCTTTTTAAAAATGAAAAATGCATTTCTATGTGACATTTTCTTAGACCCTCATTATAATGCCATGCTTACCTCTGAACAGAAACTTCTTGAGTGACTACTTTTGTAGATAAATATTCAAGAATTTTATCCGTTTCTGTTCAAATGCAACTAAATGAGGAAAGCAGTTATGACGCAAATTCTTTATCTGAACAGCACCAATCAAGGCTTTCTAAGCTTTAAACGTTTACTAAATAAAGAAGATGAACTTAAATGGTGGTCAGAAAATTTGAAAATGATTCTAGAATTTTACGAACTATCAAAAATTCTTATGGTTGTTTCAGCTGCCCAAGAAAGAAGCTTACTAATCTCCGTTAAGAATTCGATACACTCAAAAACAATGAACGCTCTTTCCTTAAATGTTACCGGTACATACCGTTAAACAACATACCGGTTGAAATAAATTAAGACCAAGACAGAACCTTTTACCGAAATCGAAAACGAAATTCGATTCGGTTTGATACCCTGCTTTAAAGACATAACTCACTCAAATCCGTGGTAAAAAGCTCGAGCTATTGCCCTAAAAGCTAATTTATCCGAAGTTGGTTTCCAATTTTTCATTGAATATTCGGCTCTGCTCCGAATTCCAAATTAAACGTTGGTTTTTCTAGTTTACAGTTCTTAAAAATCTTATGAAAAGTCAGAAGAATGTCCAAGGTTATTAAATCCACTTGGCATTCAGCAACTGTTTAAGAAAAATCCTATTAACCTAAAACCTGACTTAGCAACTATTAATATGCTTGTCACCTTTCATATAACATTGTTAAGTTTAAAGTTTACTTGCTATCTTTTACACGAATGACCGTTAACGATTAAAAACAGGGATGCAAACCGGCTCTGAACCGAACGAGCGTCCCTTTGAAAACGCTGAACCAAACCGGAAACCAAAAAACAAAACGGTTCGATTCGGTTTAGTTCACTGACGAGTTTGTCCTCTGACCTCCTAACACGCCTATCATCAGATTACATTCCTTCTTTGAAAGTTGCTAATGGATTCTGTCGTGTTTCTTCACCTCAATCCAACTTTAGCAAGGACAATGCCAGCATATCCGGCTATTCAAATGTTCTTTACGAAATCAATTTTGAAATTGTCGAAAAGTCACATATTCACTTTAGAAATCATTATTTTTAAATGTTGGGGAAAAAGTTCGATAAAAAGACCCTAAGGTGAGCTTTGACAATTTTAAAACGCGTCTTAATATAAAATACAAAAAATGTTTTATATTCTAGGGATAAGCTAACCCAAATAGAGTTAGTTTAAGCAAAAACCTTGGGCTTAGTACCTTTAAAAAACTGAACTAGTACTTCATAATGTGTTCGAACCCAACGGACCGAATTTCATGTTACAACAATATTGTGTGACAATGAATTAAGTGTGATCCTTGAACAAAAGTAAGTTTTTTATATCATTTTTGATTTGCCGCAACTTCAATATTCCAAAACTATGACTTTAAGAGCAGATCTAAGAGTAAGTCGCGGCGATATACTCAAGGAAGGGCCTTAAGAATTCAGTTATAGTAAAATAAAAGGCGATCCAAGAACATAAATGATTTTTTGTAACTTTTACGCACTGCCTTACCTTCAAAAGTTTGGAAAAATACCTTTCCGCGAAGATTAAGGGGTAAACCGGGATTTAAGCCTTAAGACTAGGCGAATTAAGTCTATTTTGGACATTTTGCGGAATGCCTTACATTCGAAAGTTCGGAGAAAGTAACTTTTCAAACAGATTTAAGCTAAATTCGGTACGATATCCTTAAGTATATGCCTTAAGAGTTGAGATTAGGCGGAATTAAGGGTCGTCATACTTAAAGATGGGCTTTAAGGTTTAAGATTTAACAGAATTTTGGCCGATCCAGGTATATAAATTGCGTTCTTGGCATTTTTGGTATTGTCTTACCATCGAAAGTATATAAAGATTCTTTTCGCGCAGATTTGAGGGAAGATCGGGAGTTCACGAAATATATATATTAAATTTAGACTGAACCACTGAACCGAACCGAAACCGCAGTTCATTTGGCTTCAGAAACCATGTAATAAGCCGAACCGGTAGTTCAAAAACTGCGTGAACCACTGAACCAAACCAGTTCTTACTTCCAATGGGTTTGCATTCCTGATTAAAAAACAGGAAAAAAATTGTTTTTAGATACTTTGACATTAAGGAACGACCTTAGAGCCGATGCTTAGAGCCGATCCTTAGAGCCGAAAGATTAAATTTATCCCGTGGTAATCTCATAAGTCCCAAAGCAGGATCATTTTAAGCATGTTAGAGATTACCTTGCAGATAACAGATTAATTTTGGGTACAATTTTTTGAACGATCTAAGAAGCTATGTTCCAAGTCTTAAGGATCGACTAGATTTATAAGCGGTTATAGGAAAGGAAAACCGTACGCTTGAAATCTGCTTGGTGCTGAGCAGTCGTTTCCAAATCTCTCAACTTTTGTCATCTAATCTAGTAGCCTTGCATTTTGAGACACTTCACATGTAAAGGCTAGTAGTTGTATTTCGAAATGAAACGGTTTATGCGAAAATCTCTAGAGATTTTTGGGACACCCCAGAATATTCTTTTATGGAAGTTTAGTGTTGAAACTTTCTATATAATATTTGAGCCAAGTAATATCAAGGCCAATGGATCGGTTTAGAACCTACTTTTTGTAGGCTTTTCCGAAAAGCTAGTTTCCTAGGCAGGCCAGAAGAATGAAAAAGTCTTAAGTAAGCAATTGACTTAAGTTCACTTCAAGGGTTCGGTTCAATTAAGTTCATAATCTTGATAAAATATAAGCATTTGTTGGGATGATTTCGAAAAATCCAGAGTTTGCAACACAAAAAACCAGCTTTATTTAGCTTTCGAAAAAATATTTTTAAAATTTTGTTTATTTTTACCACGAATTTTTATCTGTTCAAGAAAAGCACACAATTCCCCGCCGCGCAGTGTACTATATTTAGCCCCCCCGTTGAAATCGATTTTCCTGCCGGCCAGCTGTTGCCCCTGAATGGGGCCAAAGCAAAAGTTGAGCACAACCGGAGAGGTTTACCGCAACTTACACTGACACTGATGAAACAAATCCAATTCGGGCTCTTCACAGGATTGCACCAGCAGCTCCAGCAGTTCGGCATCACCCAGCAGGGCAGCCGTTCCGACCGCCGTGCGTCCACACGCAGATGATACATGCGAGGCCTGGGCTCCCTGCATAATGCAGCTGAGCGCCTGACCAAAATCACCACTATGAACGGCCGTTATAAGGCGCTCGTTAAGATCGTAGGAAAGCATATTTTGTTGGCTTAGTAATACTTTTTGTTTTGTGTTTTTTTTAGTTAATAAATTTTCAACCGCAGCAAAAAGCGAAAAATGAACAAACCAAAAAAGAAGCCGCTGTAGATGTTGTCGACTTGCCACCAAATGAGTTTACGAAAGACTGACGGCCAACTCAGCTGAAGCTAAACAATGACAGTGCGCACAAGCACGAAACAACCTGGCAAAGAAACCCACCACCAAACAAACACACAAGATAAACAGAGATTGCGAGAGAGAGTGCAAGAGATATATTTTGTAAAGATTTATTCTCGTCATCATTGTTGCATCCTCCTCCCTATTTTCATTTACTGATAACATTTATCTTGACTTGTTGTTCAACTAAATTCTACTTGATTTCCTTGGCTTCCTTGGCATTCTGTAGCGATTCGGTGATAAAAAGTTTGGCCAACGATTGAGAGCAGAACTGGGCAATGTGCTGAGAGTGCGTGTTGATTTGTCCCGATGTAATGGTGGCCGTTAATCTGGCCGGCACAGCCATGGGACGGAACTGCTTGATGACCTCCTCCTCGGGCACGGTGGGTTCACCCTTGGAAGTGCGTACAGCATTCTCGGCAGCAAGTTTCGCCAAAGCACGATGTTTTTCCTGGAGAATATCAAGATATGTTCATTACTAAGGTTCTTAAAAGTTGCAGGATATTTTCAAAAAGTATAATTTCGAAATAAATAGGGGTAAAAAAATCGATAATATCGATATTTTGTATATATTTTCAATAACTAGCGATTTCTTTATAATAATTTGGTCATTAAGGTAATTTACACGTTTTGAAAACTACGTTCTAGGGACCAAAGCTCCAAAACACTACAAAAAAATTTTGGAAGAGGTTTGGTCGGGGGGTTCAAACTCGTTGGAGAGTCTAAGGTTCAGTTATCAAACCTAATGGTTTGGTTCGACGAAATAATGATAATGCACCCATTAAAAATATCGCCAGAAAATATTCGATATATAGCCTCGAAAATTATTCGACACCAATATATCGTATTTTTGGACAAAAATATCGAATTTTTTCCGGCATCCCTAGTTTGTAATTCAAACTCCAATTCGCTTCGATAAGCACTTACCGTATCCTGTTTGAACACCACCTGCTGATACTTGTTATAGCGCACCGCTTCCTGATACAACTCATCCACACGTTCAATCAGGCTTCGCATATGATTCTCCAACACCGACGCTGTGCCCAAATCCAAAAAGTTATGACCCTTATCCTCGGGCAAGAGTTCATTTAATTCACTCATCATTATATTGGTCAGTGGCGAATTCTTGATCACAATGGGGATCTCCGCAAACAGACTCTCATAGCCCACTTTCAGGGTACGGAATGCCTCGGGCGTAAAGTCGCCATCCTTGTACATTTGTATGGCTTGTGGGGTCAGGCGATAGGCCTTTAGGCACAGGAAACCACGCGAAGACTTCTGTGTATCGTAGACGACGACAACAGACTCCTCAATGCTGGTCTGGTAATGATACTGCGATTCCAGCAGGGCCAGCGACAAGCTGTTGCCCACATCAGAGCTCTGATACCAGCCCACATGCAAGTGGTCGACATTAACACGGCGCAGGCGACGCATCACAGTTAGTTGGTACATCTCCTCGTCCATGGTCTCATCCCCGCTCTTGGGGAAGGGGAAGCAGTTGGTGATCTCCAGACATTTGTCCACCACTAGACCTAGAAGAGCGCCTTGGGCCAAGTCCATGTTGCTGGACTCTTCATGGCAGTGCTTGACCATTTTCATCACGGCCTATGGAAATAGAATTACTCTTGATTAGTTTTTAGACCACTGTACACACACACACACACCAGCGCACTTGCCAAATGACCAGCGCGTGGCATTTCGCTGCTTATTCACCGCAATCCGACAATCTTTGACTATATTCTGTTGATTACTTACCAAGCCATCGCATTGTACATAGTTAATGGTATTATCTGAATCCTCAGTGCGAGCATGACGACCACCGCGATTTGCCATTTTGAGGTTTTTTAGGGCGACGAAAGCGAAAAGACCAAAGCAACGTGAACTTGGCTGCAACACACAATTCGGTATTGTCCAACACTTCCGAGCTAGAGATGTAAGCTTTGACGATAGCAGTGATGACATATATTAGTGACTGATTTGGTAATATAAAAACCAATTTTGTGAATAGAAATTTAATTCCATAGCTAAGTAAGCTTGTATAATAAATAATAGAGATGTAATAAACTAGAAAATCTGTATACTGCTGCTAGACTGAGCATCTGCAATGAACTATTTTCCATTGAGATTGGATAACTTTAATAACTCTCAGTATTTTATCAATTGCTTAGAAGAATTGAACTACTTATATAGATTTCAAGACTACCAATTTTCATCGAAAATTATACGAAAAGAAATCTGATTCAGGAATCCTAATATTGCTTAAGGGCAGTTTTTACCATTGGGCACAATTATTAATGACTCGCTAAAAATTAAATTACTCAAAAATTCTATATGGCATTGACAAGCGATTTATTTTTATTAAACAGATAACAAATGAACCTACTAAAAGATGTTTTAGTTGTTGTTTCTGTCATGGCAGTTGTTGTTATAGCGCACTTCAAACTAGGGCTAACAAATAAAAAGGTGATCCAATGGTTTCTCGAGGAACGGCTAATCCGAAGTTAATATAAAATTCCGAGTCGTTCGGGAGTAATGTGGTTATCGCATCTGCCTCCAAAAACTAAGAACTTTAGGGTTTTAGCCCTATCCGGTTCCCTGAGGCAGACAATAGAATGTTTTGAAATCGCTCAACATTTACTGCAGGGATGCAAACTGATCAAAAATAAGCACTGGTTTGGTTCAGTGGATTTCACAGTTTTCGAACCACAGGTTCGTTTTGGTTTTTGAAGCCAAATGAGCAGCGAATTCGTTTCGGTTCAGTGATTCACTTTTCATTTATAATATATTTATTAAAGGCCAGTTTCCATCTGCGCGTAAACACTCCTATATATTGGGACCACACTTATCTGCTCCGAAAATAATTTTTCAAGTTCAAAAATATGCCAAAAACTCACTTCTGTACTAGGATCGCCCTTAATTCCTCAAACTCACTTACTTAACCTGTTATTAAGCATAAATCTGATAGGAAAGTTATTTTTCGAGACTTTCGACGGTAAGGAAGTCCGAAAAGTTGTTGAAATCGAATTTCTGTTAGAAGATCCAGCCTTAAAGCCCGTTTTAATTATAACTCATTATGCAAGTACTTGGCTGGTGGTTGGTCTGGTGGAAAGTGCTCGATACGAAGAGTTAAGGGGATTCGTTAATGCCGTAGCGGTGCAGCCGAACAGCAGGGTCGCTTATGTATGTAAACAGTTAAGGTAATCTGTATGAAACCTTAAAATTTTGACTTCCTTATAACACAAGGGACTCAATATGAAATGCTTTAAGCCGATTCACTTGATTAATTTTATACAACAACCACGTAACCAATTTCGAATTCAACAAATTTAGTCGAAAGTGAAAACCGGAACTGGTCTGTACACATTTTTTTCCAATTTTTTAGTTCTTTTACTTTCAAATATAAGTTGCAGTTTGGTTTCTAAGAGTCATACAACTCCGACTTTAGCAAAATGTTGACTGTTTTAAACAAATTTTAAAGATTTTGGCAAGATAATCAAATTAAATCAAAGTCACGTTAATTATGAAACCAATTTTAAAGTAACGGTTACATGGGTCACTGCCACAACTAAATACTCATCACTAGCCAAAGAACCGATATATCGCATGGGAAAATTAATAGTAAAGAGTCACATCAACAAACGTATAGACCACAAGGAGTTTGCCGGCACAGGAATACTTTTGAATCCTTTAAAAATGGCCACATTTAAGCCAAAATTTCTTAAACCAGACACAGATGATGCCATATCGGATAGCGTGGGCAGTGATCAGCAGGCCTCAGCGTTTGTTTTCAATGCAAATCATAATCTGGGCCTTTTTGAGCAGGTAAACAAGAGCAATCCACTTAAAATCTGCAACATTAATTCATTTTAATTCCTTTCTAGCGTGAACGTTTACCCATACGTCAGTATCGCGATCAAATTCTATATTGCCTGGAACAGCATCAGGTGGTTATATTGGTGGGCGAGACAGGCAGGTAAATGCTTACGATATTCAATATGATAAAGTGTAACAATATCGTAAATTCCAGCGGCAAGAGCACCCAAGTTCCACAGTATCTCTTCGAATGGGGTTGGCATACCAAAGGTCTCATAGGCATCACCGAGCCCAGACGCGTCTCCACAGTGAGTAATATTTAGAGAGGAGTGCGGGAAAGTAAGGTGATCCCGTCCCGATCCCGACCTAACAATATTCGATCTTCAGGGAAACTTACAAATTTTCTTTCCCAACAGGTGACTCTGGCCAATCGTGTGGCTCAGGAGCGTGGGGAGCTCGTAGGTGACACCGTGGGTTATGTGGTACGCTTCTTGGAACGCATAACACCGGATACCAAAATCAAATTCATGACTGAGGGCATACTCTTACGTGAGCTCCTAGCAGATCCTCTACTCACCCAATATGGTGTGATTATTGTGGATGAAGCCCATGAGCGTAATATGCTTACAGACATGGTTTTGGGTCTACTCAAGAAGATCCTGAAGAAGCGCAGCAATTTAAAATTAATCATCAGTTCGGCCACCATAGATGCTAGTTTCTTTAGCGAGTTCTTTAGCTGGCCCGGAGCGGGAAAAGAGATTAGTGTCAAGTTGAGTATAGAGGGACGTATGCATCCTGTCAATAATTTCTATCTAAACGAACCCTGTGCGGATTATGTCAAGGAAACGGTGGAAACTATCTGGAAACTGCATCAGAAAGAGCCTCCTGGTGATATATTGGCCTTTCTTACGGGCCAGGAGGAGGTTTTGGAGGCCTTGGACTTGCTTAGGGAATACATAGCCCAATCAGAGCAAGATAATCTCAAGGTCTTGCCCATGTATGGCAGCATGAGCAGTACAGATCAATTGGCTGTGTTTTTTACTCCTCCCAAAGGCGTACGTAAAGTGGTCTTGGCCACGAATATTGCGGAGACTTCGATAACCATTCCGGGTATCGTTTATGTCATTGATTGTGGCTATGTCAAGGTGAAATGGTATAATCCGGCCACCTGCAGTGATAGTCTAGTGGTGGTACCCGTCAGTAAAGCTTCAGCAGTGCAGCGTGCCGGTCGAGCGGGACGTATGCGTCCTGGCAAGGTCTACAGGCTATATACCAAGCAGGATTATGAAAATCTTGCACCCAGACAACCCCCAGAGATGCGTCGCAGTGAGATGAGTGGAGTTGTGCTACAATTGAAAGCTTTGGGTATAGGAAATATCTTGAGATTTGATTTTCCTTCACCGCCTCCTGCCAAAAATCTACTCTCCGCCTTGGAAACTCTTTATGCTCTGGACTCCATTGATGATGAGGGTCAATTAACCAAACCTGTGGGCTATCTGCTGGCTGAACTGCCCTTTACGCCAATGCTTTCCAAAATGCTATACATTTCCGGGCAAATGGGCTGCTCGGAGGAGATTATTACCATCATAGCCATGCTCCAGGTGCAAGCTATATTCTCTCGTCCACCTTCGGCGGCTGCTCAACAAAGTGGACGAATTGCTCATCGTCATTTCGAGGTGGCCGAAGGAGATCTCATCACGTTGCTTAATGTTTATACGGCCTTTGTGGAGGAGGGCATGACGAAGGAGTTTTGTGGTCAATACTATTTGATTTATCGCAATCTGAAGCGTGCGTGCGAATTAAGGGAACAGTTGTTGGGTTTGGCCAGACGAAAATATGGCATACCCTTGTTTTCCTGCAAAGGAGATGTGGAAATGCTCTGCAAGTGCATTACGGCGGGATTTTTCACCCAGGTGGCTTATCTACATCACTCGGGAGTCTATCGTCAAATCAGCAGTGGCACCGAACTGGCAATACATCCGAATTCCACGTTGTACACTCTGCCTCAGGCTCAATATGTGGTTTATGGAGAACTGCTGCAAACCACCAAGTTGTTCATGAACCAAGTGACGGTGATAAGAAAGGAATGGCTAACCGAAGTGGCACCACATTACTATAAACAGACCACAGTCAGAGACTAGCAGGAGAATGTTGAAGGGTAGGTAAATATGTAGGCTCTGTGAAATTAGGTCGCGTGATCTAAGGCCGGGGTTGATTTCTAAAATTAAATTTAGGCCGCGCGGTCTTTTTTCATTTTTCAAAATAAATTTAGGCCGCTACAACAAAATAAGACTGCGCGGCCTTAATTTTGTTCGCACGAGGTTCAGTTTTTGAAACCACGTAATAAACCGAACCGGTGGTTCAAAAACTGTGTGAACCACTGAACCGAACCAGCCCTTATTTCCGATCGGTTTCCATCCCTGCTTTATTATACAGCTCTTTGCTCTCACTTTAATTAGTGCTAAAGTGAATAGCAAGTGAAATTTTGTTTCAAAAATATTGGCACAATAAGAAGCGATTCGAACGTGACAAAAACAAAAACACAATTCGTAAGCCCTAATAGTTTTCATATCTTCTTAATGAATTCTCCTTTGAAATGTATTTTTTTTAATATGAAAATTTTCTGTACTTGAAAAGTGTATTATAAATTTGCCCAGAAGTTTGGAACGCATAGAAGGAATCATCTCCGATCACATAAAGAAAATATATTCTTGATCAACATGACGAGCTGAGTAGATTGAGCTTTATCCGTCCGTCTGTCTGTTTCTATGTAAACAACTCCCTCAGTTTTGAAGCTATCGAGCTGAAACTTTGCACAGACATTTTTTGTATTTAATTTCGGATTGGTTTTGGAAGGCGATTCGTATCATCCTCTGCCAAATGTTACTTATGTGGTGAAAATCCAACAGAAATGAAAAATTTGGTCGTAAACAAAAATATTTTCAAATTTGCTCTATCTCAACCTTATACAAAAAATATGGTTCTTTGAATACTTTTTACAACTTTCTTAGTAGTCCGTCATCAAAATGTGGCAGGTTAGAGGTCCTGAACAAAAATTAAAAGTATTGAAAAGAAAACACAAAATGCAAAAGGAATTTCGTTAAAAATGGGTTAGATAGTAAACAAAGTTCGATTGAGAAACAAAAGTTGTGTGGACGAAAGCTAAAATGAGAAGAAAAACTAAATATATGAGAAATTTACGTAATAGTAGACAAGCCCAGAGGTGGAGGTAGTGGATCATCCATCAATGGAAATGTTGCCAGAAATTTTTTTCTGATCCAAGATTGGCTTCAGAAATGACAGGAGCTAATGAAAATCTGATCTATCGTTGTGCCACTTTACTTCAAGCTATGGCATCGGGCTTCAAAATTAGTGCAACAAATTTAATGTATATGCCATAGTTACTGCCAAGGAACTAATTAAAGAGAACGACTACAGCCCATAAGGTTTTAATTCATGGATCTGCTGTGACAGAGCATGAAAAAGTATCAATTGGAGAGTTTTTAGAGGAAGCTGCAGAGTCGAACTACAAAGACAGAAAAAAATGTAGACTTAATCACAGCTGGAAAATGTCACGCATTATAGCAAACACCGAGGTGAAAATTTCATCTTTTTGGCATCGCCTCCATACAATCGGATCCACTGGGACCAAATGGTTTAATAGTGCCTTTGCGTAGAGCCTTACCCTCTATACCTTTCTGTAGTTCATTTAAATCGATGTATAAATACAGCAGATACAACAACTTAAGTACCTACACTATCCTAGGATCGGATAGGGACTACAACAAGGTAGTTGAGAGTTTAAACTCCTACCTCCCAACAGTCTCAGCATATCTGGCTAGCCGAAACCTATCGCTCTCCCCAGGAAAATCCAGCGCCATCTTATACACTACTTGGACCAAGATAGTGAACGACCAGCTCAACGTCACTGTGGATAAGCCACAATTCCCACGAGCAAATACCCAAAAATATTGGGAGTGACGTTTGACAACTTGTTCTTCTTTGCGAGGCACTCGGAGAACACAGCCCGCAAAGTGAGAGAACGAAACAGGGCACTTAAGGCGATCGTTGGCAGCTCCTGGGGAAAAGAAAAGGAGACTCGACTGGATACATACAAGGCCATTGGCCGTGCCCAGTTTGATTATGCGGCACCAGCATGGACAGCGGCGCTCAGCGACACGCAGTGGAGCAACCTCCAGCGTGCGCAAAATGCTGTCCTCCGCACCGTTACAGGGTGCCACAACATGGGGAGACCCGAATGCTGGGCGTACGTGACCACTGCAATCTCCTGACCAAACAGTTCTTAGCGAATGGTCTTGTGGCTGAGCACCCAAACTACCAGGCACTCCACCTGCCTGACGTGCTTGCCCAAAACGGGAAACGCCCCCAGCATCACCACCACCGAAGCTAATTTAGCGAGAGACGCCATACACCAGAGGACAGTCACCAAAGTCATTCACCACCTCACGCCAAACGTTGTCCTGGGAGGTAGGCCTCCGCCCTTGAGCGACGCCGAAAAAACCCTGCCCAGAAGCACCCGGACTACCCTGGCACGACTTCGATTTGGTTTCTCTGCCTCGCTAAATAGCTAGGATTAACCCGGCAGTTGCAGACGAGTGTCCCAAGTGCGGGCAAACTCCTCATGACACAAATCATCTTTTCAACTGCCCAGCTGATCCCACCAACCTCACACCACACCACCTCTGCACTCAACCCTCTCATGTCGCAGCATTCCTCGGACTAGACCTGGGAGACTCGAACACACTCTTAACCCACCTTCTCATCACCCCCACTTCATTTTCTTCACTCTTTTCTCTAAACTCTTCTTCCTATAACCCCCACAAAAAAGCGTACATTACTCTCGTCCACAGCCGTTACAACAAGACCTTAGGTACCTACACTAAAATTGACATTTTCCAATTTTTCCTGAAGAGAATTTGGTCATTTTACCTTAAAGGAGATTTCATATAGAATCCTCTTTCTACGACTGACATGGCCCACGTTCTACATAAAAGGTGCAAACTCACTTTTAAGCCGCAGAAGGGAACACATATTGATTCTGAGTCAGAGTCTAAGAGTAAATTGAGTCTTAATCTAAGCCCACACTGGCAAATAATATGGACAAGTTTTGGTACAAATTTGGCCAAATAGGACTAAATAATGAACTTTTCGTCCATATGTGAGCAAATTTTAATCAGAATGGGTGAAAATTATATCCCTGTGTGATCTTAGCTTAAGGATACATGTTTTCTCTCAGAGTCATCCAAGAGATTCTAGCTCTATTTTAGTTTATTCTGCACATACAATGGTTAAAGTTAAAAGAATCACCCTCTAGATTAGTGACTTGCCGCTCTCGGCCAACGCTAGCTTGCCTTACCTAAGAGTTAAACCGAGCTGCAAGTTGAATGGAAGAAACCAATTTTCATACAAACTTATCGTGTCATTTTCGTCCACTTGGGGTTGAAGTTTATCAAAGCTACACGGCCTTAGAGCTCACTTTAACTTTACACTTAGCGTTTAGGCTGTGCGTAAAATTAAGTTAAAAACTAAATCAACTATGAAAACAATAAAATACAATATTTATTAATTCTATTTTCCTCTTAAAGCAACTTAAACTATATTCGTTTCTCATCCAACATTTCGTTTCTAGCCGGCAGCCACACGACCACGTCCCTGGAACATCATCATTGACTCGGGTCCTCGTATAACGCGTGACATCAGCTCCCAGCACATCTTGGCTGGCAATAAGCTGTCAAATGAAAAAGGAGCCTTAATTTTGCTTAATTTCGATTAACATTACCAACTTACCATTTGAGAGGAGTCAGCAAGCGTATGGAATTGGGTAGGACACACCACACCTCATTGTTGAGAACAGCCTGCACAATACGATCGGCCACATATTGAGGCTCTAGCATGGGCAACATACGTGGACGCACACCCGAGAACATGCCCGTATTAATATAATAAGGACAAATCAAACTCATTTGGATCTGATCAAAGCCATGCGCTTTCAAGTCAGTCAGCAAACTCTCATGGAAGCCAATGCAAGCATATTTGGTGGCTGCATAATCACTGCAACCATAGGTACCCAACATACCGGTGACTGAACCTACGGTAACAATGTGTCCACGATTCGTACGCATCATATGCGGCAGAAAAGCCTTCACGGTCCAGTAATGAGAGATGATATTGATGTTGTACGTATTCTGAATGACACGATCATGCAGCTCCCAGAATGGTTTACAGCAAACAATGCCCGCATTATTGATCAATATGTCCACATGACCCACATCCTCGCTAACCTGTGCGGCCCTTTGATAGATCTGCTCACGATCGGATATATCCACTACATAACCTTTGCAATTGTGATAGCCATGCTTGGCCAATAGATCGACAGTTGTTTTGATGGCTGCAATGGAAAATTAAATTAAATCTTAAATGTAACAACTTTCTCTTCTAGTCAAAAAGAGGTCCATAACCCCCCCACATCTCACGATATTTGTTAATTGAAAGGCAACCGAAAGCCAATTAGCAAGTGGATGTAAATTACCTTCTTGATTTATATCCCAGATGACTATTCGCGCCTCGAGACGTGCAAAGTTTAGGGCTATCAAACGACCCACACCTCCGCCACCACCAGTTATGAGCACCACCTGACCGGAGATGTTCTGAAAGTGAAATTGAAAGCATTTGTAAATATATTTAATTGAGTTGTAAGCTTAGATATTTAAGGAAATTAGAAAAATGATGCTGAGAGCTTAATTTACTTGCAGTTTGCAGTTCCATAACCATTTCTTGCTATAAACTTTCCAATTTAATCTAATTTCAGTTGTATTTCACAACCAACATAAACTCTTCCAACGGTTGTAAATAATTTTCTGACCATTTTGTCTAACAAACAAAAACACTTAAAACAAAACCTGAGCTTTGTTTTGATCTGCTTCGTTGACTTACAGCTATATATTTTGTTCACACGCCTGGGTCCGTGCTTAATGGTCAGCCACGAATGAATGAATGAATGTCTCTATTTACATTCGCTTTACTTCTTTTTCGGCATCCGCAGACGTCACTTATAATATGAGAAATATGAAGCACTTAGGCTACCACTAAACACTTGAGATTTTGCAAATATTTATGCATATTTTGTTTTATGGTTTTTTCAATTAGCCGTACCCCAAAAACGGCATTGAAATGAATTATTGTTTGTAGTATAACAATTTGGCGGCACAACCATTATCTTCTCTACTCCAATGAACATGACAACAAGTTTTCCGCACGCATAGATTTTCCCTTTGTCATTGTTGATATTTCAAGTTGTTTTCGGTATTGCACATTTGCACATACATACATACGTACTTCAAAAAGAAAAGTGTTTCCCTGTTTGGCCGACAGTTTGGTGGCCTTTTCTTTCTATTCATCTGGTTGTATAATAACCAATATGCTCTTGGCATAACATTGTAGGGGCCCAGCTAACGTTTTGAACTTGATTGAACTTTGGTGCTTGTGTATGGAGGAACCACAAAAATGGCAATAGGCTTACCACATACAATATTTTAAATTATTGTCCAACTTTGGCTTTATGTTGCAATTCGGACATCGAAAAGACATATGCAAAATTTCGATTGCTACACGGCTTTTGTTAGAGACTCATTAGTATGTAAATATGTGTGCAAAACGAAAATAAAAGTGTAATAAAATATTTCCTCTTTCATTACAAAGGCCAAGTTGAACCAAAAGTGAGGTATGGATTGTACATAAATAACTGGTTTGAGTCATGAAATATGTTGTGTAACTTACAACTTACCAAAATTCTTAGCAAATATTAGCATGTAAAAACGTCAAACAACTTGTTTTGTTTAGAATTTTGTGTGTTTAATCTAAAGTGTTGTCTTATGCTAAGCTAAGGTTTGTCAAGAACTGGAATTGGCGCTGTAAGCCGCTGATAATGTGCTCTTCCGGATTCCATAAATCATTCAAAATTATGAAATGCAAAGAGTTGCGATTTTCAAGAAACGAATTCGGATGAAACTATTTGCCATGTAAAAAAATAGTTTTTGGAAGCGGGGACATTTGACAATTTCGACTCCGCATGATTTGATCGAAATCTAAGACGGAATCAGATCTGTTAGTTTTTAATGCTGAGTATTAATTGTTCATTTCAATTTCGTCTAATTCTTACCAGGACCCTAAGAATTTTGAGCTAAGAATAATTTTGTAGTTTTTATACTCTGTACCAAAGGTACATAGATTATAATAAGTTTGTGCAAAAGTATGTAACAGCCAGAAGGAAGCATCTCCATAAAGTATATACTATATATTCTTGATCAGCATCAACAGCCGAGTCGATATAGCCATGTCCGTCTGTCTGTCCGTATGAACGCACAGATCTCAGAGATAGAGGTTTGAAATGTATGGGACTTATGCTTCTTATACTTGCAGGCAGATCAAGTTTATTTTTAATTTTTGCCACGCCCCCTCCCGCCCCCACAAATTGGAAAAACCGTCATATCTCCCACAGTTTTATAGATAGAAGGTTCGTTCCTTCTGGACACATTTAGTAATTAGGATTAATAATCGATCCGCCAAAGGAATGGTAGAGATCGGATGAACGGTTGTAGAGTTATAATGAAAACAAAGAATTATGGGCAGCACCGGTCGCAACGGTGATGGGCAGCACTTCACAGGTAGTCACAGATAGTCAGGCTTGACCGACTTTCTTTCTTGTTATTATTAACTACAAAATCAATTAAAGCTTATATTTTAGGAAGAAAAGAACGAAGCTATAACCTGTATTTAAAGCATTAATTGTGTATCATTTTCAGGAATGAAAGCCCAAACCCGAAAATTTCAAAAGAAAACGGTTTGGTTCGGTTCATATCATCGGCCAGTTTGATGTCGATGCAGCAACCTTCCCTAAGGTAGGTAAATTTAGTTAACTACACGAAAATGGTTTCAACGTTTAAGAATTTTTCCAGCTTGACTCCGCGTGTGGAAACGGCAATACTAAACGAAAGGTAGGTCGGTTAAATATCATACGCTAAATGTAGAAAACAGAAAGTTAAACGTGACAAGTAGAAAAACCACCAGCTGCAGAAATAAAATAAAGTAAACAAAACATTTTGAAAAGTTAAATGGTGCGTGGACAAAGGCTAATCGTACACGACTTGAGAAAGCTTATTTCCAAATGACTTGTACATTTTGCATACAGCAATATATTTAAATACCCCACGAAAATTTAGGTTTTTTACATTCACGTTTAGATATTGAAGCCTACATGCTCGTGTGGAAATTCTAAACGAAATTTGTAGTTCAATATAGGTGACGTGACGGATTTCAAATGCTGGATGCACATTAAGATAACACATTTAGATAACACGAGTTTTCATAAGAGTGTGAACAGAACTGAGTTGTTCACTAAACTGAGCAAGTGAACATGTTCTTCATTATACACTTGAAAAGTGTATTATAATTTTGCCCAGAAGTTTACAGCGCATAGTAGAAATCATCTCCGACCACATAAAGTATATATATATTTGATCAGCATGACGAGGTGAGACGATTGAGCTTTGTCCGCCCGTCTGTCTGTTTTTACGCAAGCTAGTCCCTCAGTTTTGAGGCTATCGAGCTGAAATTTTGCACTGAGTCATATTTTAGCTGCACACTGCACATATGTCGGAACCGCGAAAATCGGATGGTTACTTCTTGTAGCTGCCATACAAATTTTTTTTTTAGTTTTTTTTATTTAATATTCCGATGACACAAGATATAAAGCTTATAAATTAAGTCATTGGTCACAAAATTAAGTCAGTGGTCACAAAAGTTTGAAGTGTATTTAAACTTTTGCACAGACGAAGTTTGTTTTGTGTCTCGTTTTATTAAAATTCTTTAATTAAAGTGTGGAAGTTAACTTCGGCTCGGCCGTAGTTTTGTTTACCCTTGCAATTTGTTTTCCTAAATAAGATTACTTTTCCGACCATACTTTTCTATGGCAGCTATACTATATAGATGTCCGATTTCGACCAAACTTAGTGCAATCATGATAAAGCATAACAAACTGTTAATTACAAAATTTGGAGGCGATCCCAATTAAAACAAAAAAGGTTTTCTTACTAGAACTACTGTTTTGACCGATCATATTGCAGCTATATAAAACTTTGTAGAATTCTTTAAATGTATATAAAATAAATATATGCCAACGTAAGGGACGTTTCCATTAAAAACAAAAAAGTTTTTCTCACAAGAACAGTTTTTCGACCGATCGTTCCTATGGCAGCTATATGCTTTAGTCATCCGATTTTGAACAAACTTTGTAGAATCGTGTTGGAACATATCAAACAAATACATACCAATTTTGAAAGCATTTCTATTGAAAACAAAACGTTTTTCTAAGACTACTTTTCAGACTCTTTTCTATGACAGTTATACTATATAGATGTACGATTTCGACCAAATTTGGTGGAACCATGGAAAAGCATAGTAAACAAAACAAACAAGTTTTTCTAACTAAAACTAGTTTTTCGACCGATCGTTCCTATGACAGCTACATGCTATAGTCATCCGATCCGTCCGGTTTCGACAAATGTGCAGCGTATTTGTACCAAAAGACTTCGTGCAAAGTTTGGCTAAATCAACTCAGCTCGTCATGCTGGTCAAGAATATATATACTTTATGTGGTCGGAGATGCTTCCTTCTGTGCGTTACAAACGTCCGGACAATTTTATAATACCCTCTGCAAGGGTATAAAAATGCACAACCATAATAGAGATGGCTTTAAACGCAAATTCAGCACATGCAAAATATTTAGAATTACCACAAACGATTCGATATACTGGAAAAAGCCTAATTTTGTTGACTTTCGTAATCTACACGAAACATGTTGATCGCTCATCGTCGCTTGTCGCTTTTCTGTATAACTGTGATTTGTGGCATTGCCGCGTGTCTCAATTCCCGAGACAACGTAAGTTGTGAGCATATGTGTCTAGATTTCCGAGACAAGGTAAGTTGTGAGTTCGAGTCCCAGACAAGGTAAGTAAAAACAATTAAGTTGTACGTTTTTCAGAAGGAAGACCTTGGCCTCTGCGCCCCTTCCTTCCATTCCTCCCCACACTACCCACCTTCCCCCACTACCTTCTTCCCCCAACTTCCTTGTGTAAATAGTGTAAGTAGTATTGTTTGTTATATGGACTGGGCCCTAAACGTGGAAAGTAGAAAAGCTACATACTGGATGTAGAAATGAGAAAAGAAAACGCGGCCTGTAGAAAAGCTTCATAAACGTAGTGGGTGGAAAATCGGTCCACAGTTATTTTTTATTTGGGTAACCATTTTGGAGAAAATGGTTTCGAGATAATCGCGTTTAAAGTTTCGACAACTGTTTTCGATAAAATAAAAATTATTTTAAATGGATTTAAAACATGAATTTGATGCATTTAGGTGTTAGCTTTTACCGAGAAAAGAAATTATCAAAATCGGTAGTTCCCGAGAAATTTGGGTCAAAGAACGTAAAATCGTGGTAAACAAAGTTATCGTCAGAACACGTAAGAAAATTAAAAAGTTTCATTTTGCCAAATTTTCATATTTTTTTAAAGATTCTTTCGGAAACAACCGTTGATTTGAAAAAAAATATTGACAACATATTTTTTCGAAATACGACGATAACGACCTACCTCCACAAAAAATTTTTTGTCTTTGAATTTTTAGGAGAAAACAAAATTTAAAAAAATTTCGCTGAAGGTATACAGTACCCTTAATACTAGAATTAGAGACTTCTAATCATTATTCTCAACAAGTGAGCAAAAACAAGGTTTTTTTGAGACTTTTTTCTGAAAATCTAGACGTGATAGGCATTTTTAGATGTCCGACTCGGTTTCAGCGATGAATCAGAAAATTTGTTTTTTTTTTGTCGAACAGTATAATTAGAAGCTTTGTGAAGCATTATCCATCCATTTTTAAAAGTCTTCCTTTGATCCAATAATGGTTTTGGTTAGAAACAATAATGTTCGGATATTCCGATTCGTGAACCACCAAATCCAACAGAAGCACAAAAAACGAAAACAACTTGAGAACCGAACCTGTGGCTTAAGAACTGTGCGAACCGGGAAACCGAAACAGTCCTAACTCCCGCACATTGGATCTTAACTCCTACTATGGTCAATCGTAATGCTGTAATTGTAAATCACTGTTTATGGCAAAAACTTTTTTGTTTTCAATGAAAGCGTCTTTAAACTAATAACTTTTCCTTGGTGCCTGCACCAAAACTAGCTGACAATAATTTTTAAAGAAAAGAAAACCTCAATTTACATGAAACAGGCTAGGTCCAAATTTTGAACTACAAAGTCAACTGTTTTTCAATTTGGTTCATAAGTTTTATTCGAGATGTTGAAAGCAATGTATGTTTTGTTCGCCTATTGAATTTGTAGATTGTTTTTTTTTTTGGGTATCACTGATTTGTTTTTATTACGACCAGCAAAACGTTCAAAACGATCGTGTGGCTCATTAGAGTTTGTGAAATTTTTGCTAGGCAAAAAATGCTTTATGGTAGCCCCCGCAGATACTTGAGTCTTGAGTGTCAACTGGAGAAGTGGGTTGTTTATTTTTTTTTGGAAGCTTAATTGTGCAAACCCAACAAATGGCAGGGAGGTCATTCAATTAATAAATACAAAAAATATGACAAAGTCCAATGAAAGTAAAAAGTTCATCATATAAATTTGACATGATGACCATAAATATGCATTTAGCTCTTCTCTTTTGTTTTTGTTTTCTTTCAATTTTTTATAAACATTTCTTACCTTTAACTTTCTAAAACGCTGTGGTAATAGCGTATAGTAAAGCGATTCCAAAATATAAAATATCGATTTAAGCGTGAATATAATTAAATCCACAAAAAATTGATAAAAAGCACGCAGAGGCTGATCCATATGTAGGAGTCCAGGTGAGACAGCCATGATGATGGATGGAACCTTGATGCGTACAGTCGATCACGTGCGCGGGAGTTAATGCCTGAATGGAATGGCGAATTAAGACACTAGGCACAAGTTTTATAGGTTTTATTTGGACAACACAGTTTGCATGCTAATAACGCTCAGTCTGCCAGACTTCAATCGAAACGAACAAAACGCAGCAAATGTAAATGAAATTCACTTGAATTTCTCTATAGTTCGCTTAATGTGTTTTTTGCGCAGGCGCGGCGGATTTTCTATTATCTGGCGCTTTGCTTGCCGCGAACGTCCGTTTATGCTGGAGTCACAATACAGACTGAAACTGAGACCGAGCTGATGCCAGCGCTCTTTCTATTTGGCTGTTTTTTTTTTATGATATTCATTTTGTGGGGGCCTATGGTCCAAGATTCACACAATAGTCAAGAGTCCGAATCGTGACCGCAGTAATAGAAGAAGAAGAAAGACTTTCTTTGACTAGTTTGTCAGCTGTTTGTACGTTTGTTCATATGCTAAACAAAGACCAAACCAACTCAACCAGTTTGGTAGTTAGTTTTTGTGTTTTGATTATACCTTAGCCTTTGATTACATGCCCAAGTATTAGGTGATATGATTAACATTTCTCTATTTCCGTTTTTACGAGGGGTGGTTGATAAGTAATTGGACAAGTTAAGCGTAAGCAGCTATGATGGCCAAAATGTAACCAATTTCACAACGCAATTTTCTGTGGTGCATTCCAAATAGAATTTGTTTGGTTTCGAGTTCTTAACAGGTTTAAGGCACCGTAGACCGGCAAAAAAATCTTGAAATTTCAAATTTTCAGTTTCAAGAGCCAAAAATTCTGGATTTAAGAAAGAAATTCTTGATTTCATAGCGATTTTTAAATTTTTTTTATTCGTGCTTTCAACAACGTGTTGGATGTGCTAAGCACTATTCGGCATTGAAACGATTTAGACTAATTAAAGTCCTTTATATGCTAAGCTTAAGTACGAACTATGCTTTATACTAAAATAAGAATCACATAATTAATTAAAGCCTATAAAATTATAAATTTATCCCTCTTTGATCTAAAACTAATAACGATATGTACTTAACCATATCCCCTTTTGCACTTATTTCCATTTTGTTGTGTTTTCCGATCTGTCCCGCTTTAAGCTTAGATCAATCCCGACTTATATAAAATCTTGAATCTAGAAGTTCAGCACTGCGTTTTTATACCCTTGCAGAGGGTATTATAAAATTGTGCGGATGTTTGTAACGCATTGAAGGAAGCATCTCCGACCACATAAAGTATATATATTCTTGATCAGCATGACGAGCTGAGTTGATTTAGCCCTATCCGTCTGTCCGTCTGTCTGTTTCTATGCTATCTCCTCCGTCAGTTTTAAAGCTATCCTCACCAAACTTTGCACGAAGTCTTCTGGTACATATACGCTGCACATTTGTCGGAACCGGCCGGATCGGATGACTTTAGCATATAGCCGCCAAAGAAACGATCGGTCAAAAAACTAGTCTTAGTGAGAAAAACTTTTTTGTTTTTAATGTAAACGCCTCCAAAGTACGTATTTCTTAGTTTACTATCCTTTCCCACGACTTCACTAAGTTTGGTCGAAATCGGATGACTATA
Organism: Lordiphosa collinella; assembly: GCA_018904265.1. Lineage (NCBI taxonomy): Eukaryota > Metazoa > Arthropoda > Insecta > Diptera > Drosophilidae > Lordiphosa > Lordiphosa collinella. The sequence goes on from JAEIFV010000994.1 coordinate 41,500, forward strand.
GCATATAGCTGCCATAGGAACGATCGGTCGAAAAACTAGTTCTAGTGAGAAAAACTTTTTTGTTTTTAATAAAAACGTCCTTATCATTGGCATACACTTATTTAATATACTTTTACACAATTCTACAAAGTTTGGTCGAAATCGGAAAACTATAACATATAGCTCCCATAGGAACGATCGGTCGAAAAACTAGTTTTTGTGAGAAAAACTTTTTTGTTTTTAATGAAAACGTCCTTATCATTGGCATACACTTATTTTATATACGTTTACACAATTCTACAAAGTTTGGTCGAAATCGGAAACTTTTCTGTTTTAAATGAAAACGTCCTTTTTATCGGCATATTATTATTTTTATACTTTAACACATTTCTACAAAGTTTTATCATAATCGGATGACTATAGCATATAGCTGCAGTATGAATGATCGGTCTTAAAAGAAGTTCTAGTGAGAAAAACTTTTTTGTTTTAAGTGAGATCGCCTCCAAATTTCGTAATTAACAGTGTATTATGCTTTTCCATGATTTCACCAAGTTTGGTCGATATTAGACATCTATATAGTATAGATCCCATAGAAAAGTAAGGTCCAAAAAGTAGTCTTAGTTAGAAAAACTTTTTTGTTTTCAATGGAAGTTGCAAGGGTATACAAAACTTCGGCCGAGCCGAAGTTAACTTTCCCCTATTTTTTATGCTCTTATTTGTGGAAACTAAGAACGTAGGAGAGAAACTGATCCAAGTGTTTTGACTGCAGTAAGGGAACACGGCCGGATTACAATCATTTTCCATTTGTGAACTGGTATCGATTCAAATCGATTTATCAATAATAAAACGTTATTATGTTCCATTTATTTTCAAGCGATTTTATTGCTGCTTGGTAAAAATTTGTTTTTGCATATTTTTATGACTTGGATAATTGAGAATATCGTCCTAAAAGGATTTTTTGAAATTCGAAATACTTTAGAAGATATAGCCCTTTTGATGACACAAAGTGACCCGATTTGCCTAGCAACTGCAAACTTTAAACGCGTTTATCTCGAAACCACGTTTTTCGAGCTGGCGGCACTGATTGCGCCCGTTGTTCTGAACCGCTTTTGATAAAAAAAAGTGCAATCGACGCAGAATTGTCACCATTATGGCCCCTATTTCAATCATAATTTTAACAATTTTTTTTTACTATTTTTTTAACACTAAACTACAAAAAATTGCCCATTTTTCAATGGCCACCATTTTGTAAAAAAAAATCGCAAAACTATGATTGAAATAGGGGCCCGAATTACATCTGTACTGAATCTAACGCCGTTTACTTTTTCCATTTCAGATGATCCGAAGTGGAGTTATCCGTGCCGCCAGCAGCATACCTTTTTTTCGACGTCCAACTTACAAAGGAAAAAAAAACGTTTTTATTTAATTCAATATGTTCTTAATACAATAAAAAAAAAGAGTTCAAATAACTATTCCTGTTTTTAAATAAGATTTTTTTTAAATAAGGTCCAAAAACAGCCTTCTAAACAGCAATTCCCCTTAAAGCATTTAAAGCATGGTAAAAACGTAATGGACAGCGCTAAGGAAGTAGCTTGCAAAAGCTGGTAGTAATAATAAAATTAGCAAGCGCTTCACTTAACACTTTGTCTTTGCACAATTTCTTGTTCTGTGTGCCTTTTCAGCGCGCCTAGCTGTCAGGCAACTTTGGTGTCTTGCTTCTTTTTGTGCTTCTGCTGTCATACATATTTTATACATAAGTATTTAGTTATGCATATTTATTAACAACTCAAACAATACTTACGGTTAAGGGTTGAAAGTAAGTTTATATTAAAGCAATAAAATAAAAGCAATTGTTATTTATTTTGTTAAACAAATTAAGTTTCTTGTCAAATATCAGTGGCATACTTTTAGGCTGACTGAGAAACAGGTTGAGCACGGACAAATAAAATAAAATTAATAAAAATTTCACCATTAAATAAATTAACTTGCTAAGCTTAAATAGTGAAACAAATAAAGCAAGCCATTACTTTTATTTAAAATTGTATCCAAGTTTGTATATAACTACATATGAATGTGCATCTTGCAGATACAATTTCCATGGCATAGTAATCCAAAGGTAGCAGGTTCAAATCACACTGAGGGCAGCTAAAAATTAAATTTTATAATTCTTATTTTTTTGTATTTTTTTTTTAAAGCTAAATTTGTTATACATATTTTATATATTTTTCAGAATTTTTTTAATCTTTCCTTATTTAGTTACAATTTATTTACTCTACCTCGCACGCTACAAGCCAAAACTCACCCTCATTGGCCACAATTGCTGGCAGCTGCGTCGCTTGTCGTCGTTGTTGTTGTGGATGTTTTGCCTCTGCTTGGCTGCCTTACAATTCTCAACATTTTATTCGGCCACCACAGCATATAAATACAACCTACGTTTGCCAGTACCTCGGAAGTGTATTCTGTGATTGTTCTGTGCATTGATCGATATATAGATAGCCATCTGTTTATCAGATCTGCTCAGTGCCGACCCTCCGTCACACCTTTGTTTCCCAGTAATTCTGCCTGGCATTGCTGTGGCGACATTGTTCGAATGGCTTTCCGATGCCTTTGCTAGCCGACGACGGGTCGATTAGCAATAGACGCACGGTTTAAGCATCATAGCATTCCAACCATACCTCATCTCCGCCTCGCGAATTTCAGTCATCCCTGATTGTTATGCGTATAGGTCCGGAGTTGGGGGCCGGCGGGCCGCTAGATGTTGAAGCCAACGACAGTTGCCCAAGTCAGCCAATTTTCAAAATTTCTTGGTTAAGTAACTTTGTAGCTTAGCTTCGGATTTTCGTAATAAAATTTGCTGTTCAGAACACTTCCATGTACGCGGCATTGCCGAGCAATTTGCCCATTCTTTTGCAGAAATTTTAAATAAAATAGATGGTGTATTTATTTTGGTATTTGAAGAGACGACTGGTGTTGATGAGTCATGGGCATGCTGGGTAAAAGATACACCCAGAGCAGGTAACAGGCATTTGTGGTGTATCGATACACCTTACTCCAGACCAGGTCAGCCTGAGACTCCGAGTTGGTACTAGCGGTGGCCCGCAGGGCTTCAATTTGCTGGCGTAGCTCAGCGATTTGACAGGTCATAAGTCTCTCATTATCGCGCAGCTGCTCCAGCTCATTGCCTTTGCTAGGAGTAGAAATATGAAACGAATGTTAAAACTTGCTTTTTACATTTTGGTAGAAGGGAACTTTTAGTGTGACATTTCCAAGGAAAGGGTTGACATTATGGACCTTAATCTTACTTATAGCACTTCTTTAATTTTGGGCGAATTATGTGGTTTACAGTAAATTGTTAAGTTCATCTAAACAAGTTTTCGTTTAACAATATGCATATGTGGTGGTAAATTGATAGAGTTTTATAATGAGAAGGTTCACACGACTTGAAACCACGTTGAAATTCCAAAATTGATAATAGTCATTTATAATCTGGATATCAAATCGTATTTAAATTCGGTTCTGGCTTCAAACTATTGCTTACTTAAAAGGTTTTGTTTATGGTTTAGTTCATTTAATAGTGGAACCTTGAGACCAGGGAATCAAACCGAATCCTATTTCGGTTCCGGTTCTGATAAGTTTCGGAGACGGTTCTAATTTATTTCGGTATTCGGTTCCGTATTGGTTTCTGGACTTTCATTTAGTATCCAACAAATAAGTGAAAGTGCATACTATGAATCGGCAACATTTAAAGAAAGAACGTTCAAAGTTTTTGCGACCTACCGTTTCTTAGTGGAGACATAACAAACTTCATCCAGAAACAAATAAGAAAGTCGGTCAAGCCCGACTATAATATACTCTGTATCTGTGAAATGCTGCCCATCACCGTTGGGACCGCCATATTGTTTGTTTTCCTTATAACTCGACTATCGTTCATCTCTATAAATATAAAATAGTTTGTCTCCGCTGACTGACTGATTCACTGATTGCAATCATCGCACAGCCTAAACGGTAAGGCCTGAAATTTGGACAGGAGTTTCCTTATGTGGTGAAAGTGCGTTTTAAGACGGGGTTTTGGAAAATTCCATCCGAAAAGTCGGAAAAGCTAATTTAATTTTTCATCCGATTGACTTGAAACTCGGTTTGTAAGCAAAGTGGTCGAAATAATTGGACACGTATTTTCCCGATTCGGGAAAATCCGCCCACAAGGAAAATTCCCGGAAAATTGGATATGCAAATATCAATTTTTCATCCGATTAACTTGAAACTCGGTATGTAAGGATAGTAAGTGAAATAAATTGAAATGCGATTTTCCAATGTTGGAAAATTCGACCGTAGGATCGGAAAATTCGCGGAAAAGCGTCGAAAAAGTTTGAATGGGTACATTTTTTTCATCCGATTGACTGGAAACTCGGTTTGTAAGCGAAGTATACGAAATAAATAGATTTCCCGATTCGAAAAATACGACCACGGGGAAAATTCTAGGGAAATTCGATATGCAAAAATCACACTTGAAATTCGGTTTGTAAGGATAGTGAGTGAAATAAATTGAAATGTGATTTTGCAATGTTGGAAAATTCCCGGAAAAGCGTGGGAAAGTTGTATGGGAGAATTTTATTTTTCATCCGATTGACTTGAAACTCGGTTTGTTAGCAAAGTATGCGAAATAATTGGAGACGTATTTTCCCGATTTCGGAAAATCCGCCCACAAGGAAAATTCCCGGGAAATTCGATATGCAAAAATCTATTTTTCATCCGATTGACTTGAAATTTGGTTTGTAAGGATAGTAAATGAAATAATTTGTAATGTTATTTTCTGATGTTGGAAAATTTGACCTTATGTTTCCGACTCATGGAAAACTCTGCATGCAAAACACATATTTTCATTCGATTGGCTTTAAACTTGGTACCATAAAGTTTTTTGTTACATGGTTTTAAAAATTATGCCGTTCAAGTGACGCCCTCCATTTTCTATGCATTGAACAAAGCGATTACGGGTGTTTCGCATCACCCTTTCCAACATGACGAGCGGAATATTGGCCATTTCCTCTCGAATGTTCGTCTTCAGGTCTTCAAGAGTCCAGGGACGGTTGCTGAAGACCCGGGACTTCAGGTAACCTCACATAAAGAAGTCGCAAGGGGTTAAGTCTGGGGTTAAACCCGCTGCGTTGCGATCACTGAGCGACCGTTGGATAAATAGGTCTCTACGGCAAATGCTCTTTGCACGTTGCTTCACCGCATGATCACGCCTGACTGGGAGGTAACAAAACTTTAAGACCCCACCTTTCGAATGAGACCACGCCCAGCCCTCCAGGTTATCGTTGAGCGGAATGACGCTCATTGCAGATACGGGAGTTATGTTTCCCCACCCTGTATAAGAAATAACGATGACGATAACGGTAACGATAACGGTATCGATAACGATAACGGTATCGATAACGATAACGGTATCGATAACGATAACGGTATCGATAACGATAGTGATAACGGTATCGATTTCAATAAAGGTATCGAAACCGATAGCGATAACGTTAAAGGTATCGATAACGATAACAACAGCGATATCGATAATGATATCGACGGTATCGATAACAATAACGGTAATGATAACGATAATGGTATCGATTGCGATAAAGAAATCAATAACGATAACGTTATCGATAACGATAAAGAAATTAATAACGATAACGGTATCGATAACGATAAAGAAATCAATAACGATAGCGATAACGGTATCGATAACGAAATCAATAACGATAACGATAATGGTAACGATAACAATAATGATAACGATAACGATGAAGATACGGTAATGTTACCCAAACCCGTTTGGAAAAGAAAAACTATATCGGTTTTAAGTGATGATTTTTAATAGCTTTATTGCTTCCAGTATATACTGACGGCGGCGTATATAACTGTAGGAGATATGATTTTTTTCCAATTTGCGGGGGCGGGGCGGGACGGGGCGTGGACAAAATGGAAAATAAACTTGATCTGCCTGCAAGTATAAGAAGCATTTGTCCCATACATGGTGATATTTCTATGACCAGCTCTGAGATTTGTGCGTTCATACGGACAGACGGACGGACATGGCTAGATCGACTCGGCTGTTGATGCTGATTAAGAATATATATACTCTATAGGGTCGGAGATGCTTCCTTCTGGCTGTTACATACTTTTGCACAAACTAAATATACTCTGTGTACCTCTGGTACAGAGTATAAGAACCAGCTTCAAGTAAAGATTCTCCAAATCTTCGCCAACGTGCTTAGAAATGAGCGTTTTTGATACTTTAAGCGAACAATCGTTAACAAAATCTTTAGCAAATAGCGGCTAGTAATCTGTCTGGTTGTGTGCGGCGGCGAGGCAAATTTTTAATGCATCTGCGTGGCGCCAGTTTCCGTAAAATAACTGTCGGGAGCAATGGGAGCAAGGGCTTGCCCATCGCTGAAATAGGCGATAGTAAAGCTCAACCTGGCCTACCCGGGTGCTTGCCACCCAGATTTTCACTTGTTTGCTGTGCTCTGGTATAACAAATATAATTTGGGTCGGTGGGAATATCCTTTTGGCGTCGTATATTTAGGACTCTATCACCTCACTACTTTTTTTCGACGCCTGAAGATGTCAAAGCAGTTAAGTAAATATTTAACAATTTGTTAACGGATTGGGTGCAAAAAAAATATCCATTGGAATGGTTTCGACAAAATGACGAAACGTACTGGATAAGATTATGGTCAAAAATGTCAAACTTTTAAAAAAGAAATATCAAATCGCATCTGGACACGCGAAACTTACATGCTCCACTCCGTTAGTCTCTGCTCAAGTCCTTCAATTATTTGTTGCAAGGCTGTAATCATTTCATTCTTCCCCTGCAATTCCAATTGAAATTTATTTTCCAATTGCCTGCATTCGCCATCAATATTCTGTATTTTCTTGACCTCATCCAGAAGTTGTTTATTGTCATGTTTTAAGTGTTGATTCCTGCGCTGCTGTTTAAATAACTGATTTTGTAGATTACGCTGTTCCATGAGGGCAGCAAACAGTTCGGTTTTCGTTTTACTCGCCATGACCTCCAGGTCTTCATACTAAACGGAATAGATGTTTGATAACTCACACAAAATGCGATTTTAAACTTACCTCTTTTTTCCGATAGTCCAGTTGCTGCTGTAGCAGAGCCTTATCAGCCGTAAGATTTAAAACAGAATTTGTTAAACTTTCACAAGAATTCCGAACTTGATGCACGTTTTGTGTTGATTCCTTCAATTGCAATTGCAGCTCGTTGTTACGTTTATGCTCAACACGCATCAGGGTGGCATATACATGCAGTTGGTTTTTCGATTTCATAGACTGTAGGACACCAAAAATAAACTAGATTAAATTTTGTATAGAGTCCACCCAAACTCACATTCGTCTGCAGTTCATCCACCACCTGCTGCAATTGCCTCACATCCTGACGTCTGCGTCGCCAGGCATGCAACATTACCGTCGTAAAGACTTTCATGCTAGCCACACCATCTTTCTGCGTCTGCGGCTTCAGTAGACAGTCAGCGGCTAGCAGTACTTCCTGCTTATCTGTTTCCTCATCCCTTGACTCGCTTTCCCTTTCCAAGTCAGGCCAAGCATACAGTCGAGTCTCTCTCCTCCGGCAGTTGCATTCGTCTGGCGTCTTGCAAAGTACTTCCATATTGTCCGTGATTTTTATGTATGAAAAACTGCAATTTTTGAAAAACAAACTATGGCCAAACTGTAAAAGATGGTTGGTACTACTTCTATGTTTTTGTTTGAATGTGTTAAAAAAAAATCTGAAATAATGAGAACTTTTTAAATTTACATAACTTTAGAGAATTTTTTGATCTGAAGTTTCAATCGAAGTACGTCTACTCAGAGGACATAGATTAAGTCGTTTATTTTACCAAAAAAGTCTAGTGCCTTGTTATTTCATCAGAAAATCAGCGGAATTGGCCAAGGCCGTTGAGGGGTGATGGATGGTTACGGGTTGGCAATTTGCACGCATACCTGGCCATGCACAGTGGGACGAAGCACCTTATTTTCTGAGCTGAGATTTTTCTAAGAAACAAATAAAATTTTTATACTCTGTACCAGAGGTATGAAGTATATATATATATGAAGTGGTATATATTCATGATCCGCATCAACAGCCGAGTCGATATAACCATGTCCGTCTGTCCGTCAGTCTGTCTGTATGTCTGTCTGTCCGTCTTTCCGTATGAACAAACAGATCTCAGAGATGGTAAGAGATAGAGGTTCGACATGTATGGGACATAGAGTTTCTTATACTTGCAGACAGATCAAGTTTATTTTAAATGTTTGCCACGCCCCCTCCCGCCCCCGCAATTTAGAAAAAACGTCATATCTCCGCCAGTTTTATAGATAGAAGGTTCGAACCTTTTGGACAAGAAATCAAGATTATTTATCGATCCGCCAATGGAATGGTGTTTGAGCCGGAAAGTAGGCAGCGGTAGGAGCTGTAGTTTTTGTAACTCACCAAAGAGCTTTTACCTCTCTCATAGATTTAAGCTACCAGTAAGACAATTTCATCCTTCTCCACTCAAGTTGCCATTAGTCAAGATGCAACACTAGACACACTTCTTCCAAAATTTTGGGTGGTGGACGATATTCCAGTAAAAGTGGTGAAAGAATTGGATTCCATCTGTGAAAGCAACTTTGTTCGCACTACCACAAGAGATGAAAGCGGTAGATACGTTGTCACTCTTCCTTTTCGAAATCCTAATCACATTGATTTAGAACACTCAAGGTTCATCGTGCTGGCTCAGTTTCTAACATTCCTTTAAAAGAGCAGTACGATTCCGAGATTCAGGAATATTTGGACTTAGACCATATGAAACAAGTCCCTCCCAATAGCGACTCTACTAATTATTATCTTCCGCATCATGCAGTTTTTAAGCCGGAAAGTACTACCACCCAAGTTCGCGTTGTATTTAACGCCTCCAGCCCATCCGCCAATGGCAACAGCCTAAATGATACACTTCATGCTGGACCAGTCCTTCAATCCGACTTAACGTTGCAGATCCTTAAGTGGCGATATTTCAAATTTGTATTTAATGCCGACATCACAAATATGTATCGGTAAATTCTAGTTGATCCGAAACAAAGGATTTTATTCCGTAACAAGAAAGGAGAAATTTGCGATTTTGAGCTAAAGACAGTGACCTCTGGTGTCAACTGCGCTCCCTTTCTTGCCATCCGCGTGCTACAGCGGCTTGCAGACGATGTGCAAGCCCAATTTCCGAGAGCAAGTGACATAATTAGGCATTTTATGTACGTTGACGACGTCTTAGCGGGAGCAGCACATACAGAGGATGAGGCTCGATTGGCGATTCAAGAGCTCCAGAACGCACTCAGCACAGCAGGTTTTCCACTGAGAAAGTGGACGTCAAACCGGAAGGATGTGCTGGTTAATATTCCAATTGACCACATGCTGCGCGCAGACTTTCTGGAGCTGAATGATACAAGTACCGCTAAGACGTTAGGTATTCGATGGAGAGCTACATCCGGCTCGAAGGACCACAAAATGAACGTAGGGGGGTGGCTTCCTTCAGGTTGTGTTAAGCTGGGCTCGTGGGGGTGCGGGATTTGTCCACTTTAAGCCTTGATGTTGTTTTGCTTCACTTTGGTCACGCTGAGCTCAAGCTTGAGTCAACACTGAAGTCTTTCGTGGCTCGTCGGACGGGAGGATCTTTGCTCGACAACCTCAACGAAAAATGTGTGACCTGCCTCTGAAAGATGTTAAGCCGAACTATCAATTGGGTTTGATGTTATCCCAAATACCCGCCCTACCATGTCAGCAATAATTCTATCCTTTTATGCTAACCCTAATACATACCGATGCTAACTCATTCCGATACCCTCATTTCCTTTCTCTATTTAAACTTGTCCATTTTCATAATTCGTTAAATAACAACAATACACAACTTCCTTCATGGCTATGATAGTAACCTAGGACGTAACAATCAACAGAAAACAATTTAACTTTACTTAACGTTTGGAAATATATTATAGGGCTTATTACCAATCGACCATTAAACCTTAAGTTCTTTAAACATGTTCTTGGCTATATGTATGCATGCATATGGTAGTTATAGGGTCAATAAATCAAATTAAATGGAGCAAAAATCAATAATTCAAACATATCTATTCCCATTTCACAAATAGTTGGGTTCTTTGTACTACAACTATACGGGATCCGAGCAGTCAGGCCTGTGCATTGATACTGTACCTAATACAATAAATTGATATTTCAAAGCTAAACTACTTAATTCGTATTTCAAGAGTTATATTTCGCTTTCCCATCAGCAATGTGAAGCTAGCGGGTCTTGATACTGTAGGGTTATGGTGACCGCTCTCTCCACATTTCCTTTGGCCATAAAAATCACCGTCCGACGCACTTCGCTGGCTCTCCGCGGCCACCAATGGCTATGCAAACGCCTGCTCAAAATATCACTTTATCTGGAAACGCGGTAATCTTATATTCACCTGCCAATTCCAATTAGCTAATGGTTAATTTAGGCTTAAACTCATCCAGAGTACTCGAACACAAATATGAGGCGAGGGTCTGTTTTGGCGCGTCAGCTCAACACATGCAAACGTATGTATGTTAAAACTTATGTGTGTGCGCTTCTTCAATTTATTGGCCACAGAAACAATTCCTCAAAGCAGTTAAAGCTGTACTTTATAATGTCACAATTGGGACTACTTTGTATTCGATCACGTGGATTTAACAAGCTTTAAACCTTCTTGGTCTGATCACAATCGAAAATGGACAAAACACACGAGAAGTTGGCTACGCTTGCTCGCTCGTTTGTATAAATACACTCTCTTATCGTGTGCTTCAGCTACTGGCGTTGATCGACTAATGTATGGGTACTCCTGCCACTGTTCCGTATATTTCCTTTTCGTTTCATTCAGCCGTTCGTCCAATTTAAAAAACACTTTGAAGTTAAACTTCACTGAAAACTTTAATATAACGACACCTCTTGTCGGCTTCAAAGGCTTCAGAGAACTAAAAACTAAAAGGTGAACAAAGTCTAAGTGCATAGCTTAAATCTATGAGAGAGCTAAAAACTCTGTGGTGAGTTACAAAAATTACGGCTCCTGCCGCTGCCAACTTTCCGGCTCAAACAAATGGTAAAGATCGGATGAACGGTTGTCGAGTTATAAGGAAAACAAACAATTATGGGCAGCACCGAGCGCAACGGTGATGGGCAGCACTTCACAGGTATAGGTAAATATTATTTTTATTATTTGTCTTAGATTTTTCCCAAAATCTTTAAAAATTATTAATTTTTTTTTATTGAGGAAAGGATTGATTGGGGCTTCAATTAATAGTATTGGTACGTGAAGACACTTGATACTCACGCAGCTGGACTCTTGTCCCTCACAACTATTTTATAGTTTAAAAAGACCAGTCTCCCACTCTCACACAAAAGTTCCTTGGCTTCTACTTTCTGTCTGATGACTCTAACCTTTAAGAGACTTTACCAAGGACTTGTCAAAGTGGTTTCTTGTTTTCAGAAATTTGTTCTTAAGTCCCTTTGAATCTTTAGGACTAGCACCATAGGAGTAAATGGACACTAAATATTCCGGTCCCTAACTTTTGATATAAGAATTTAAGGTAGCCGAGTATGGGGGGCTGCGCTTTTCTAACCTACTCATGGTTCATGGTTCGAATCGCCTTTCTAAGATGTTAAGTATTTTTCTTAGAAAGTCACCAAGAAACATTTTCTAAATTTTCGATTCCTGTATATGTATACAAATATTTTCTCAGTTGCCAGTGGCTACTTCTCTGCTCCCGTTGCCGACCCCTGCTTTAGAGTTTTCACTTCATAGAAATATATTGCATATCAAATTTGGCGTGAGTATAAGGCTAGCTATCCCACTGTTTGATGTCTAAAACGTAAGATAGTAGAATCAGAGTCAAAATGACTGAAGTCGAATACAGTATACCCTCTTAATTGTGTGCACAAGAGAGTAGATTAGACCACTTTATTGATCTTACATACTTTATATAATTCTAAAAAGTTTCTTTTCTCTTTTTCTTTAGCCTGATAGAAATATCTAGAAATATTCTAAAAAAATTAATTCCACAATTTGTATGCACAATGCTTTTGCAATCGCCGTCTACCATCCGAGACGCTCAGTGGTTGGTCGGAGCACCAAACTTGTTTTACAAGGTCCTTCACCGCATATTCACCTTCACATTGAACCCCTCTACCAAGAAAACCTTACCCACTTTCAGTGAATTTTGCCTCACGTCAAGGACACGTGTCGCAGGAAGTTCAAAGAGTTTAAACGGCCAAGCAAAACAAAAACCGGAAAATCAATATGTTCGTATACATTAGGTAAACTGGTATATATGAACAGCACGTGTCAGCTATAGCTAAGGAGAGGGGGAGAGCCCCCTCATACTTAGTCACTAACAACTATGGAAAACCAGGATGGTAAGCAAACATTGGACAAGTATCGCGTGATTTTGCCGTAAACCTCTTCCAATTGGCTGTTCGGCTCTTGTGGGTCCGTTTTCTTGTTTGATCGATGTTTGGGTAGTTTAATCGCTGCTTGTGGTTGCCCAATTCGTGATATCAAGGCATTTCGGGCATTTGTTGTGGAATTTCTCAACAATTGACATAATTTCTATTTATGCAAAAGTTGCTTAGCCCCACATTCATTTAATCTTTTGCATTGGGAAATTTTTGGCAATTGTTAAACTGTTGCTTTGGAATTATGTTGGATTGCATACTGCTTTTCTGAAATGTTTCTGAAAGTTTTTTAGTTCTTTAGAATTACAATAAGCTTAATTTTTGTTGAGCTCTCAATATCCAATTATAAGATAAGGTAGGCATCGTGAATACGAATCTCAAATGGGGTAAATCCCCTTTATGATGTGTGATTCATAAGAAATAAGGGTCGATGAGCTTATGTTTTATCGTCTACAAAAAGTATCGCGAATTCGGGTTTTTTTCAATAAGTATTTATTTATTCATTAAAATCTATTTTTTCCCATTCAAAATGTTTTCCAATCCTCGAAGCATTTGGAAAAATCATAGCTTTACGCAAATAGAGCATACATAACTTGCAAGTTATATTATTTATTGAATTTGCTTTGGTAAGAACTGATAGTGCATCACGGCACTGCATCAAAGAAAGCTGTGTTCGCGATAGTTGTTGAACAAACCCCTTATATGTTGGAACCACTTATTTCAGATGAGTATTTCTAATGAAGATAGTCAAATATTTGCTATTTGACTGTGCACATATTAAGGTGAGGTATTCTTAATGATTTTGTCAAGTTTCATAAAAATCTGAATATTAAGCCCTGCAAAGGAACGATTGATCCTTTAGTTAGTCTTAGTTCACCCAGAGATATGAAGAACGAATAGGCGAGAACTAATTCTTCTTGGTTATAGTATTTTTCATCTTGTTTTTTTTAAGAAACATTCTCGGATCCAAGAAACAATCGTTCCTCGACTTCGAGCTTGATGGCGAGGGAAGTGCGGAGAGCCAAAAATCGGAATGCGTGAGTAACAAATGGGAACAATTCTTTCTCTCGCTCTCAGCATTGGCCGGCACTGGCACCGTCAATTTATAATACGACTTAAAAGCCGCGGTAAACACCCGAGGTGTGGTGGTGTTGGCTGAGCGGTGGTGTCAGTGAGTGTAGGCTTTCGAGGTCCCGAGTTCGAGTCCCAGTCAGGGTAATTAAAAAAAAATAAAATAAAAAAATTTTTAAATTAATCACAACAAAAGGAAGTGAGGTGGTTGGTATTGTGCTCCTTCTTACCACCGACAGATCCGATCCTTACCATTCCTTTGGCGATCGATAAATAATCCTGATTACTAAATATGTCCGAAGGAACGAACCTTCTTCTATAAAACTTAGATTTGATGTTTTTTCCAATTTCGGTGCGGAGGATGGGAAAAATGAAAATAACTTAACGCCTGCCTGACGTAAAATCGTCACCAAATGGTCTGATTTTTTCTGTTTTTTCCTCAGCGGTGGTCATGAAAACAAAAAGTTCAAAAAAAGTAAATATTTTAAAATTTGAATGATTAAAGTCGTCTGAGAGATTTTAATTGGCGTGAAAGCAAAGAAAACTCGCGAAAGGAGAAAAAGAAGGGCTAATAAATTAGTGTCCATTCGATTTGGTTGATTTTGACGAAAAAATCGAGTTTGGGACCAAAGTGCATTGTAAAAAATAATGAAAAAATATAGACAATGTTAAAAACACCAAAAATAAAAAAAAAAAAAAGAAGAAAAAAGTTTTTAATTTAATGCCTTTTAATGGGATTCGAACCCAGGATCTCGCCGTTGCAAGGCAAATGTCTTGCCATTCGACCATCCGGAATGTTAGATTTTATTGTGCGTCATTCGTGTAGAGTGCCGAGGTCCTGAGGTCGAATCCCAGACAAGGTAAGTAAAAAAAATTAATTTTAGGGGTGTGTGTGGTGGTGAGTCCCCGGGCCTGGTAAAGAGACCCCCCAAACACACACCATGATAAAATTTTGTTTTTTCCAGCACAAAATGTTCTTGAAACCAGCCCAAATCGATTATGAGTGAGCAAACATTTCCATGGCATAATGTGAACATTGTTTATGAATTGAGAAAAAGCGGGCTTAGCAGACTATTGTCACCAAATGGTCACGATTTTGGTACATTTAGAACGGATTTTTTTCTCTGTGTATAAGAAGTTTTTGTCCCATACATGTCAAACCTGTATCTCTTACCATCTCTGAGATCTGTGCGTTCATATGGACAGACTAGACGGACACTTTTGCACAAACTTAATATGCTCTGTGTAGCGCTGGTACAGAGTATACAAACTACGGTGCAAAACGCAGCCCAAGCGGACTCCTTTTCGAACCATTTCGTTCATGAATTTTTGTTCACAAAACAAGCCCGACGTTCATTGCAAAATACCAGGTAATATTTTTATCTCCACGCTCTGGTCACACTACATTACATCAAACAAGTGCGTCCATTCAAAAAGCGCACAGTTGTTGGAAAATCATGAACAATTTGTGTTCTGGTGTTGGATTTGCACTTATGTCGCTTTGAAATTCCCAAACAGGCATAGCAATGCTAGCATGAGGATACCTCTGCTTCTGCTTTGATAATAAAATCAGGAAATTAACGTCCTGTTCAGTTCAGTTGATTGAATTCTAGGGAACATTTGTAACATATGTACCTTAGGGCAGTGTAAAATTTTGTCACTTCGATTACACTAGGCAACAAAATTAGAATGTTGCAGTAGATTAAAGAGTTGGTTATGATTCTAGTTGATTTAAAAGTGCTAAACTCGAATCTGTTTTCAGAAGTAGACTATCACGTCTAGATTTATTGTAATTTAAACTTAAAATTGCTTAAAATGCGTATTTTGACCCTTTTTAGACTCTTTCTTTTGGGGAACTGGTTTCCGAAAACAGATTTGTGTTCAGCACACAAAAATCATATAAAATCATTACCAACCATTCAATATACTGGACCTTGTTTCCTAGTGTTATTTATCGATGTATTAAATTAGAAATATATGTCTTTTCGCTTAAAAAAAACGGAGAATTGTTTGGGATAGTTTATTTTAAAGTTTAGAAATAGTACTTTACGATCACATCAAAGAGAGTCAAAACAAAAGTCTAGGTTCCGTACAAAACGTTCCTAAAAGGGGCAAAAAAAGGCGTTTTCAGCAACTTTAAGTTCAAATTACCAAAAATCAAGACATGGTGGGGCATTTCCCATAACAGATTAGTGTTCCGCACAAGAAAATCAAAAAATCCAATAACTTAAAAAACTTAAATTTTTTGCCTTGTGTAGTTAATGAATTGCTTTTACTGCGTTTTCACTTGAGTAGACAAAAAATGTATTTTCTAATAAGTTTTCCACGCCTTTACTACTTCTCCTACTTTACCTATCATGAATCAGCAGCCATCTCAATTCCAAGAAAATTGGGCATCCTTAAGGTCAGAGTTGAAGCGGAAAGTGAAAGGCTGCTTGTGAGTCACATCCATCTCTATGTACAAGTTCCTCCGGGTATAATGTTAAAGTGAAAAATTAATGCCACAACAAATGCCATCGCCTGATGATATCCTTTTCCAGGAATTGTTAGCTGAATCAGGCCTTCACAGTTAGGGGTTGGGGTCGTCGAAACATTTGTATTTTCATTCATAAAAGCGCTGGAAAAGCTTTACCCCCTGCCCACCCCATCCCACCCCACCCATTTTGACCAGATACCACCACACAGTGGCGCATGATTCACAGGCGGAACACTGTAAGAAATTTTCCTACCTTCACAAAGGCCATTGATTGTTTGTTGTTATTTCTTGCATGGAGGAGGACGTGACTCAGCCCAGCTCGCAGACTTGTGACGTCTTGGGCTCTCTTTCATTTAAGTCGCGCTTTATCTCTGTTTTTGTTGTGTGCGCTTTGTAACTTCAAGCAAAAAGCTGTTTTTGCCTCTTAGTTTTTTTTTTTTAAATGGCGTCTACGATATTAAATTTATTTTTCGTCATTTCGTTTAGTCTTCTTTACGCTGGCATCGGGATCGGTCGGTTGTTCCGTCGCTCCGCAAAGTCGTTAACTTTAATTTAAATAAACGTCTTAAAGCGCGTGCTTTTTAGAAAAGCTCTCTCTCTCTCGCTAGCGATCTCTCAAGTGCGAAACCTGTGTGTTGTGCCTGCTAGATAAAAGTAAAAATGAAAAAGTGACAAAAAAAAATAAGGTGCATAAAAATTGAAATTGCTGTTGAAGCAAAAGTTTCACCACACAAAAGCCTAGCAGAAATCTTTATAACACCCACCCGGAGCACGTATTGATAATTTTCGATTCGATTTGATTTGATTAGATTGCACGAGGGTTCCAAAATCAAAATCCGCCGCCACTGTAAAACAAAAACAAAAACAAATCGTTGGCAAAGATGATGATCGCATAAGCTTATGCTTTGTATAAAGCCCGGAATTCCCCATAAGAAAAAAAGACGTCATTATAAAAGCGCGCGCGTCGCCCTCTCTCTCTCATCTGGCTCTCTCCATCTGTGTATTATCTGAGACTCTGGCTCTCGCTTTCGATTCGATTTCTTACCTTTTTGTCCAATAGTTTCTGTTGTTGTTGTGGTCTTCGGTATTTCTATTATCGCACTGTTCTTGTACGCTCCGAAGCCCGCGCAAATAAAAAAAAATATATAAGAAAATTATTTAAGTATTTAATAAAAAAAAACCGGTTTCTGTGATGGTGTGTGTTCAAAAAATGTTTCGACGTATTTGTCTATAAATACAAATTAATTGTATTTTATTTAATTTTTTTTTTTTGCATTTTAACCAATTTACATAACGGCACAATTTTCCTGGCATACTGGTTAATCAACTGTATGCGGGGAAATTGTTGTGTGAAAATATATATACTAAATGCAAATGCTGTTCGTGCTAGTTTCAGGGGAATTTAATCAAATAAATTTATAGTAATTGTAATTCAAATAGCAACCACTCAATGCCTACAAAAAGTTGACTTCATTTGGTGCTTTGATTAAGGTGAGTAAGGTCCGACATGGAAATGTCTTTGCTATCTAGAAATTTTAAGTAAGATCTTAGGAGAAGGGGGAAAAAAAAGTTCCCCAAGAATGTTTTTATCAACAATTTACTACCAAATTATACAAATGACAAGTGATTTCAAGGGCGTAGGCAGCTCTCCATTAAGAGGGATGGGGGTTATAAATTCCCTTAACTTGTTTTTATCATAAACTAACTTCTTGTATCGATTTTTGTACTATCACAATTATATTGCATGACTTATAAAGGGTGATCTGTTTGAAGTGATTTTTTTTTTAGTTTTAAATAAAATACTTTAAATAAAGGGTGATTTTTTAAGAGCTATAGGAATGTTTTAAAAAAAACAAATAAAATTCAGAAAAATGCATTAAATCTTTATTTGAATCGATAGTACGGTCCATATAATTTAATGTTTGAAGATTATTTCATGCAAATGTTGACCGTGACTGCGCCTCAAATGGTCCATCCGGTTAGTCCAATTTTGGCATACTCTTTCCAACATTTCGGCCGGTATCTCACGAATAAATGCTTCAATGTTGTCTTCCAATGCGTCAATTGAAGCGGGCTTGTCTGTATAGACTTGAGCTTTAACATAACCCCACAAAAAATAGTCTAAAGGCGTTAATTCACACGATCTAGGCGGCCATTTGACCGATCCCGAACGTGAAATAAAATGTTCACCGAACTCGCCTCTCAATAAGTCCATTGTTGCGCGTGCTGTGTGGCATGTGGCACCGTCTTGTTGAAACCACATGTCATGCAAGTCAAGCTCTTGCATTTTGGGCAAAAAAAAGTTGGATATCATCTCACGGTAGCGCTCACCATTCACAGTTACGTTACGATTCGCATCATTTTTGAAGAAGTACGGTCCAATGATGCCACCAGCCCATAAACCGCACCAAACTGTGACTTTTTCTGGATGCATTGGTAGCTCTTGCAATGCTTCTGGCTGATATTCACTCCAAAATCGACAATTCTGCTTATTTACGTACCCATTGAGCCAAAAATGAGCTTCGTCGCTGAACACAATTTTTCGGTAAAAAAGTGGATCTTCGGCCAACTTTCCAAGAGCCCATTCACCAAAAATTCTACGTTGCGGTAGGTCGTTCGGCTTCAATTCTTGCACCAGCTGTATTTTGAAAGGCTTCACACCTAAATCCTTCCGCAAAATTTTCCACGTTGTTGAGTAACAGAGGCCCAATTGCTGCGAACGGCGACGAATCGATAATTGATGGTCATCATTAACACTGGCCGATACAGATGCGATATTTTCTTCAGTTCGCACTCTACGTAAGCGTGTTGGTGGTTTAATGTCCAACAATGTAAAATGTATGTAAATCTTCCAAGGCTGCAAACCGGTTCAGAACTGAAACCTCTAGAGCTAGATTGATTGATGACAAATGAGTATCATATCTTAAGTCTTAAATAGTTTTAATTGAATGCATAACATTTACGGACAATAGCAGCGATTTTCTATTACAAAGGTTTGAGCTAAGCCCAAGGGTTTGATGCGTCTTAAAACTGTTTCGCAAACCGGTTTTGAACCTCTAGATCGAACCTTCTTAAAATTATCAAGGGTTTATAGCCTTGGTATTTTTCATGGCAAGTAAAATTACTCCTTATTTTAGTATATTAGTTATTATTTCGGCTTAATTTAAGTACTAATCCCACCACACACAAATAAAGTATGTGGTGTGTAGATCACCAGTTTGTTTCCGACTTGGAAAAGTGAATTGTATTGAACTAATAAATAGTATTATATCTTTATAATAGGTAAAATAAATCAGCAATAAACTGAGGGTGATTCCCTGATCATGTAAAATAGAAAACGAAACCAACATAGATGTGTCATTTGCATTATTTATGGCCAATCTATTAATAAACTTATTACATTCTGATAAATTCCGCCTATATATGAATTAGGGAAAATCCAAAGTCAATGTCCACATATCCAGAGTCAATTGTATAAACAACGAATCAATTTCGCTTCTATCTAAAATTCCCTTGCAGTGTAAGTGGAAAGCTTTCAACCATTCCGACCCCATCCTCCCTCCAACGTTTAATTCATATGCGTGTATTAAATAATCTACGGTTAATACCAACGATAAACTGAAACAATAACCAAAACACCTGTGTACATGGCCCAGCAGTTGTTGTTGACGACTCGACGGCTCGTGCCAGTGCCGAAGGTTCCCCGTACTGCGTGTGGGAGGGGTAAGAAAAAAAGCTTTTAATTCGCTTTCAGCGTTCACTTGCATTTGTTTTGGCAAGTCGAAAACGTCCCTAGAATTTTCAATTGTATTTCATTCTAAGATCGACTCTATACGCTGACGGTTGTGGCGCGTTTTCTCGAGTGCGGATATTTCTATATATTTTTTTTTGGCGTGCAAACGAACTTTATTTTCCTTTCACCAATTTTGAAAAACCACGCGAAAACCAAAGCAAACTAACAAATCATTCGTCATGTCTTAATTTGGCATATTTATCAAATCTCAAGTTTCAGGTAATTAAGTGTATTGAAATCATTTAATATATTGCATTACCGCAAATACAAAAACCGGCTACTGTGGTTGCTGACTCATTTCAGTGCTAAAAAGAAACAATAACAAGAAAAGTTAGTAAGTCATTGAAAAGTGTGATATACTAAGCTTGAGCTTAGCGAAAACTAAAGGCCAAAGTAGTGCTGCGTTATTTCTTGGTAGATTCCCAATATGCTAAAAATATGGTCTGATTGATGCCAGCCCTCGAGGGCTTTGGGCAAGACCCCATCATGTATGTATGTTTATGCAAAACATCAATCATCAACAGAATTTAATAGCATGAGGTGTGACATGACTTAAAGGTGATAAGAAAAAACCAGAATAGAAAATATCTTGTGTCAACTTTATAAGATAAGATATCTTTTTAGAATTATTCAAATGAGAACAGCGACGGCGATTGATAAAAAAATAATTTTAAACTATGATTCACTAATTCACTAATTCTTTATATTGGTCAATGTGTAAACAGTGTTCACTAAACACATTTAAAACTATTTACTTGAAGATAAATGATTTAAAAATTAAAAGTTATATTTATAAAAATTGATTGGCTTTTCAATTGATGCATATTAGGGTGGACCTGCTCAGTATGTAAAAGTAAATTGTATGTAAACGATAGCCGCTTAGGTTTTAAAAATGTCTTGTAAACATGGTAAAACAAAAGAAAATTGATTTATCTTTTACTTAATTTTGGTGCAATTCGTAAAAGGTTTCGTTAAGCCATTTAAATGCCAGTTTCTCAGGCCGTTGGCGACTGTTTGTATACTCAAAAATCAAGACTACAAATTTTTAGTAGGGCCGTTTTCGAGAAATTCCCATAAATTCTAGTTTCTTGATTTGAAGGAAACGGTTTAGGATAATGTGTGTATCTCCAGTTTTAGTTTGTTCCAAAAATGGTCAAATATTCTTAAAAGAAAATAAAATGTTCTATTAATCGTTCATCCACCACTTTTTAGTTCTTTGATGGATTTCAGAGCTATTAAGTCTTATATTGGCAATTTTGATTCTAATTTAGCAGTTTTCAGAAAAACGATAGTATTTAAGGTAAATTTTTCACTTTCCCATATAAATTTATCAAATTTATTTTTTCCATTAAAAATATGAAGCACCATATTTTATGAAAACCAATATAGAAGCATTTGTTTAATTGTTTATCGTAGGAGGCATAGTTTGAATTAACTTTGCAGACGGTTATATGAAATGACTGCCAAACGATCGGGATGGAAAATGCTGTTAGGTAGTGTAATTCGAGAGCTTATAAAGAAAATAATTGACACTCAAAAGTTCTAAATGCTTGACTAAATTTTATTATACTGAAAAACAGACATAGCATTATCGACTCAACATGTCGTATAAGTATTCTTTAGGATCAGAAATGAATATTATTTTTACGCTGAGAAAAAATTGAGTTCTAAAACGATCAAATCCCTAGAACATATCGACCCCTTTGCGCGAAAATATCGTATGGGCAATTTTTTACAAAATTGACTATTTGATGCAAATTTGTCCCAAATCCACTTACTCATCACCTGGTAAAATATTAAAGCGATAATCGCTACGTTTACAGATATATCACAGAATCAATTTGATCGTTTGTACCAGTGCAACCGCAACGAAAAGTAAAAAAATCGGTCTCCTATCAAATTTAGTTTTTGGCACATACTATATATTCGCCCAAAGGGGTCGATATGTTGAGTAATATGAACTAAGGTTATACCTCTAATTCTCGATCCTTGAATACCATGATGTTTCCTGAATGTTTTAGACTTGTTTCAACAAGATTTCCGGGACATTTTTCGAAAAATTCGCTGTTATTTTACACCCAAAAAAAGAATAATGAAAAAATTGAGCAAAGTTAACTTCGGGTCGGCAGATGTTTGTATACTCTTGCAGCATGTATAAATTGTTTTTATACAATAATTTCATTTTCTCTTCGAACAATGCTAGCTGAGTGATTTCCAAAGCTGAGCAGTTAGACAGCATCGATATTAAAGATTAAATAACTATCTGTTATTTAACACCGGTCACCAAAAATTGATAACCCGGAGGTCTTAACCCTTAATTTTGTTTGTCTAAAATAAAAAAAATTTCAATATTTGTTAACTCTTGGTTTCATATTTCTCCAATTTCATCGCTAAAAACGACAAGTTTTCCTTTTTTCACCGATTACTGTACTTTGTGGTTTGTAAAGAAAAATTGTTTAGTACGTTTCAAACAACTCTACACATGACCTCTTTCGGACTATAGACCCGCGACAAATGCGAAAACGAGTTTTAGGCGTTTCTTAGAATTTCTCACTACTGTTTTTCACCTCGTTATACGTATACCCTACCCTACTTCAACTACACTGTGTAATCTACATCGTAGTTACTGCGACACGTTGACCAGGTTACCTTTTAAAACAGTTTTAAGAACAGCTTTTCGTACACCCACACACAGGAGCGAAGGACGTTGTTACCCCCGGACGCCCAAATACCTACTTTGCGTCCTAAACACCACCGCACCACACCCAGGTTATAAAATTAGTTTAGCAGTTCCTAAAAAATATACTTTTTTACTTCATTTTACAGCCACCTATTTAGTTAAGAAATATATCACCTAATTATAAGGTCACTTTTCCTAAAAAAAACGTCTGGACTCCTCACCTCCTCTTTTAAGGCTATGATCTACCATTACTCCGGCTTTTTGAAGCTAAAAACTAAACAAATGATTGGGTTCTTTACAGTGAGGGTTCCAAAGTTAAGACTTCATGTCGTTGTAGTGTTTAATTTCCACGGTCCAGAGTTGGATTCCCAGAGACGGTGAAGTTCAAATTACAAGTTTTTAAAAACTAGACAACACTAATAACACCATCACGTAAGTCATTTGCTTCATTTGCCTTGTTTTTAAATAAAAGTTGACCTTAAATTTAGTATTTTCTTTACTTCTCTTTGTGGATATAAATTTTCAAATTTCTGAGGAATATTTGACCTTGCCTTTGGGAATAAAATTACTAAAATGTATGCAACTTTTTTTCTTATGAATTTTAGGTTAAACTTTTTAGGTTCATGATAGAAATATTTTGGGTTTAGATTAGGAACATTTTAAGCTGATTTTAGAGAATCGTTTTGGGAAAGGTAACAATCAATTTGACTTTTAGCCGCCTTTTGTTCTTGTCTTCGAATTCTTGCGTTGTTTATTTATTGGGCTTAAAATATGAAGTTAAGAATAATCCCTAAGTTTCGGAGTATTTTTTTTTGCCTTAAGAAAATTTTTTTAAGCGTAAAAACTAGTACTTTCTTTAAGTTTCCCACTAAAATTCTAGGATTTAACTATTCAGAACATTTTTATTTAACGTCTTGGAACTAGTTCCATCGATTTATCATTATATCAGTTTATTTATTTTTATTAAGGCTGTAAATCGCTTGACGCCAATGATCGTTAAAAAAACTTTACCAACAAACGGAATAAAAATCATTGGCGCCGTCTCCATCGACGTCGCCGTCTCAATTCGCCTGACTAACTAAGAACTTGTTTTGTGTCAAAACTTCAGGAATTTTGCTTCCACTTTGATGTTGATCTTTATCTTAATTTGTAGAGATGGCGCCAAAATAATAAAAAATTAAATAAAATTTGCATAAAATTAAATGATTGAACGAATAGAAAACTGATACTAGCTGGCCTATCTGTCTATTTATGAAAGTATTCTTTTATTAATCAATTTTATGGTTGCAATTTTTTTTTCTATTTCTATTTCTATTTTGCGGTAACAATTTATCAAGTATTTGTTATCAACGTTTATTATTATACTATGTATATTCGATACGCTCTTAACTGTGGTGGCATTATCAGTTGCGTGTGATACGTATTTAGCGCCAAAACTGTATACGGAAGCTTATCTGCAGAGGTGTACAGATGTATATACATACTTATTTTGTGGCTTAGTGGCTATACTAGGCATAAAATAAAAAAATAATGCTTTATAATGGTCCCACAAATGCAAAAATCAAGAGAAGTCAAGCACTTTTTAAAAGTTTGGGAACTTTAACTTATAACCTTTTAAATTTTAAATTAGAAGGTTACAACTTTTAGTTAATTCTTTTTCTTCGTTAACAAATCACAAATTTATAAGCATGAATTATAATTTCTTAAATTAACTGACCTAACCCGATAATTAATCACACAGAGAGTTTATCACTCTACCATATCACGCGTTTTGTGAATGATTCTTTTTGTTGTGGCCACACGAGCGCATTCCTCGCATGTTTAACATTATATACACAAAATATTTAAAAGCTATATAATGAGTCATTACATTTCTTGGAAAACATGAATTTTTTGTTTATAAATTTTTCAATATAATGCACAATTTGGTTCGTCCATCCTCTTTACAAACAGACATACTATACATAATTATGAACTGGCGCCAAGTTCTGCAAAAAGCCAAAGAAAAGTTAAATGAAATAAGATTGACAAATGTCGTACTCTCTGCTACCGAAACGGAAATGCCAATTTAGGCCATATGCCTTTCTATATTATCTTTGAATAATCTGTTTATTGCTAGAAAAATTTAAGAAAATAATTCATGAAATCCAAACAACATTCTATTGATGCATTCAATAAAGGCGAATGCAATTCTTATTTATGGATGAAAAGTTTTTCCAAAAGATTGCCAAATTCAGATGAATGGAAAAATATGATACCAAAATTTATAAAATTGAAGAATTCCTGCCATCCTATTTTCAATTTAGATTTTAACTGGGGTCTATGAAGAAAATTAGTCAAATCAAAAATAAAGTCACCCTTCAATCATTTAAACAAGAAAGAAAGTCGGTCAAGCCCGACTATAGCATACTCTGTACCTGTGAAGTGCTGCCCATCACCCTTGCGACCGGTGCCGCCTATAATTGTTTGTTTTCCTTATAACTCGAATTTCGTTTGTCCGATTTTTCCAATCATATTTTTTACTTACTCTTGATTCCAAAATATCCTTTTTTTCTCTGTGTACGATTAAAAATTCTTTAACAAGAGACAAAACCCTATACAGAAACCCGCTATGGATTCAGAATTTTGGAGGTCCGAGCCGAAATCGAATATAACTACAAAAATAGGGGAAGTTAACTTCGGCTTTTCGGCTTCGGCTTTGCGTTACAAACATCCGTCCAAATCAAAATAGATTTTTTTAATCAAGTCAAATTAGTCCATTTCTTTGACAGAATATTAAGACTGAAGACACGCTGAATGTTTTAATTGGACCACATTAGTAATAGAACCCATCAGGTGATCTCAGTATCGAATCAATACTGATTTGGAAGAGTTGGTACTACAAAAATGACTTTCCTTACTTGCTCTTTGGTCATGAACTAAGCATAGACAATGCAATCTTTCATGACGTTTGCTTTTTAGGCATCAGTTCGGGTACTACATTTCATGATTAATGACACCCTGCTGAAATCACTCATAAACTGAAGCTATTTCTAATGATTATTCATTAATTCATCACTCCGAAATTCACTTTATAGACATTGTACATCCGTTCTGTAGCAAAGAATGTTCAGGTTTCAAACTAATTTAATAGCTGCTGGTATTTTCAAAAAATTAACAGCATTCCCTCTTTCAAAAGTGCTAGATCTAGCAACTAAATAGCTAAAATGGCAATTCTGCTCTAAGCTATGTTCACACAAGCAAATTAATTTGTAGAAAATGGCTAAAATTTTTTTCGATATTAGTTTAATTTATTGCATATTCCATTTTGGGCGGGTGTGGTGCAGCGGATAGTGTGTGGGCCTGCTGTGCAAGAGGTCTTATGTTCGATCCAGCCTCCGGACATCTAATGAAATAGTTTTTTCTTTAAAAACTTTCACATCCTGTTACCTTCACTAGCTGTTGGCGCCAGCTATGAAGTAACTAGCTTCTCAAAATTTGCCGTTCGGTTTCGGCGTTAGTCTTTAGGTCACTTTCGCTTATGCAAAAATTAGAAGCACATCAAGCCAAGAAATTAAGAGGAGCTTGGCCCTTTGGGCTGTGTAAAGACAAATATTTTTATTTTATTTAGCAAACTGATTTGCCAAGTTTCCGAGGTCAAGATTTCGAAATCAAACCGAATGGCAAAACTATGGAAAATTTGTGATGCTTTCAGAGTAATTACCCGTAATAAGCCACCAACAAACACACACCCACACACACACCAACACCAATACCAATTTTCCCCGAGAAAGCCCAAAGCAAAGAAAAAACCCCACCTTACACGCCAAGAGAAAGGAAGCACACAAAAGACAGCAAACAGCGAGCGAATACCATGTCCGTCTGTCAGTATGAACACCTAGATCACGGAGACTAAAAGAGCTAGACGCAAAAAGAGTCCCTACGCAGATCAAGTTATTTTCAATTTTTGGACACGCCCCCTCCCGCCTCCACAATAAAAAATGTTGAATAACCCACATTTCGATATCGCCATATTTTGCAGTGTAGTGTATGTGCCCAATATCTACAATCTTTAAAAGTTTTATAAATATCGGAAACAAAGGGAGTAAAAGGTTATAAAAACGTACTTTTGACGTTGCGTTTTCCACACAATATTGAAATGGTCACATTAATGTTAATGCTCTGTTAATGAACATTGGGAAAGGCTATTAAACACTAATTGCCCTGAGTAACGGGTATATCGAAGTTGGATCGACTTTAACTTACGCTCTCGTCTTAATTATCAAAGAGCCTTCGTCAAGGAAAGCAAGCAGTAGCCCATGAGTGGCCAGTTCTATAAGCG
Source organism: Lordiphosa collinella (assembly GCA_018904265.1). Classification (NCBI taxonomy): domain Eukaryota; kingdom Metazoa; phylum Arthropoda; class Insecta; order Diptera; family Drosophilidae; genus Lordiphosa; species Lordiphosa collinella. Next base: position 68,332 of record JAEIFV010000994.1, read on the forward strand.
AGGAGACACCATGTATTAGAATGTTGTGAGAAAATAATTGGGCTGATTTTGTCCAAGATTTTGAAGGCCAGTTTGAGGAAGCGGAGTTGCAAAAGACCGCAAGACTTATGCAATTACAAATTGTTCACTTTAAAATTGTTTGACTTTCCAGTTCCAAATCCGATATTCCTTTAGTTTCACGTCGCTTCACCCATGGACTCACTCAATCACATTGTTTTATTTTGTTACTTTTATCTTTTAGCGGAGAATTCACAGTGAATGCTATTTGCGTTGATAAAAGTTTGTTTCTATTTTTGTTCATGTCAATATTTGTATAAATATTAAAAAGGCCCTTACACTTATCATATATATCTTAACAGTTGGTTGTCACATTTCTCTAAAGAGAAACTCTTATCAAATAGAACCTCTCCTATTTCATCAAAAAAAATATTTAGAGATATTTGCTTTGCTAGCGTCAGAGAATGTCTTTAGACTTCTATGACAAGTGCTATGCAGATAGAGATTTTATTCAGCCCGATTCTTATATATAGCACAAAGTCGATAATTTGGCAGTTGCTATCGCCAAACCACATGGTTTGTAGGAAACACAAATTTGTCACCAACCAAGTATGCGAAGTGTGTACATTAAGCCAATTTCAATGCAAATTTTCAAAGTTTCGACTTATTTATTTGCATGAAAGTTAGTGCAAATTAATTTGCGGGAGTGAACTTATCATAAGTCGTAATAGTTGTTGCTTCGAAAGACGAACTTTATACGGCAAAACCCAAAACCAGCTGAGAATGAAAAATTATTGATAACAAAATGTTGCGAATTTCGGAACGATCGAATATAAATTTTTTCGAATTTGTTCAAGTCGCAATTGGATTGGTATTGAAGTAAGTTTTGGATCCACTGAAACAAATTTTCTGCCTAGTTATTAATATCTATTCTATCTACTTACTGATCCCACCTCTTAGTCTTGCATCTGTTTTCGTGCGTTTTTTGTGAATGAATGAATTTTTATCGCTGGGACAATGACTCAGAGTTTGTGGAATTCAAATACTTATACACAAATGCTTGTTGTTTAAAATGTTTGCATATATCTTTGTGAGATATCTATTGTATCGTCAATTTTTTATTCTTTCAAACCAGAAAATAATATAGTTTATTAAATAAATTAAATAACAGTTCATGTTGTTTGTTAAATAAAACACGTGTGGATCACTTAGTATCTAAATATTTATCAATTTCCACAAGTGCCAACAAAGTTTATTGACATCAGTAAAAACATTTGCATTTTACAAGATATGTAGCATATACCTATGTATGTATAAATACATATATAAAAATCTCTTTAAATTTTCCCTGAAAAATTGGAACAACTGCGAAAAAAGAAACGAGAAATTCCTTGAAAGACAGCAATAAATACACAACATGTATATGACATATTTATATATTTTTAAAAATTTAACATTTTAGAAGAAAGCTTCTTCAATTCGATGATAAAACTTTTTCGAAAAAAGCGCTTTTCAAAACTTTTTGACCGAAAACTTTTGTACTTGTGAGCAGTGCTCAGTAGCTAGACGAGAGCTAAAGACGTGCGTGTTGAAAAAGAGATTTTTTCAAAAAAAAAAATCTGTCTATATATACGAACTTGAGTGAACCGGTGAAGACCGCACAATTTGTGTGCCGCCTTGTTATTAATATTTTTTGGCAACAAATAAGATAAATCTTATAAAACTACATAAACTTAAAACAGCTGGCGATCAAAGGCAAATCTATTGAATCTATTTCAAAATTTTAACCTTATAAAGTGACACAAAAAAAAAATATTGACTTCTGAGGAGAAGGATAAGAGCAGATAAGGTAAAAGGTGGTCAGCAAGAAATGTGATGACTAAGTGATTTATTATATATATAGTAAATATTACAATTCTTGGCTTGGTCTCAATTTTTGCTTAATGCAATTTAATGACGTAATTCTTTTCAGTTTATGTTGCGAATATCTCCTAGGCAATTTTGACTATACAATACGTGTATGTACCTGTATCTCTAAAAGCCAAAATTCACAAATGACAGGCACATTTGGTGTGACGTGCGATTCGCAAAAATGAAATATTAGTATTGGTTGTGGCAGTTGAGTTTATGCTTCCAAAAATAGTGTTTTTGTGATTTTCTTATTAATTTATGTAGTCTGGGCCATCCTCAAGCACATGTTAGCTGTTCTTTTCAAAACATATGACAGGTGAAGACAAATTTAATTATATGATGATTAATTTATTAGAAAACATCTGTCTCTGTTTTAAGTGCCATGTTAATGCACTTAAATTTTTTTATGCACTATAAGCCGAGTTGTAACGAGGGTGTTCCCCTTAGGTATGTGAACTTTAGTATGCAAAAATTGGTTTATAAATAATTTATAAGCCTCAAGCTTAAAAGGAAATACCCTAAATATGTATATCAACAATTATAAATAAATAAAAATCACAATTGTATCTAGTTGATCGTTTTTGTTTAAATTACCAGCATAGTGTGCAAACAATGAAAATATCGGTTACGGATGCGGATCGATTTAACAAAGTGGCTTGGCCAGCGGTATTAAAAGTAAGATCATTTCGAAAAAGCTTGGTCTATGAACAAAATTTTTCTCAGCTAAGATCTTAAGATTCGTTGAAATTAGAGCAAAATTTTTTAAATTATTCTGAAAACTCGAAATCTTTTCGAAATTCCTCTTTAAATTGAAACCAAAGCAACAAATTTGGAAAAAAAAGTAAAATTTCGGGGGTGAAACGGACATCTCTAGTGACTTTCTTATAAACATTTGAATTATAAATTCAAATTGCATAACTTTATTTGTAAAATGACAACTATCAGGCATGTTCTCAATTCCATTTTCATTGCAAATTTTCGGAAACGGTATTGATTCATATTCTCGCAAACCAAAAACAAAAACTAAAGTTTATAGTTGGCGACCTTTCTAACTTGTAGAACACATCATTCCAAAAACAAAAACTTTTTCGAAAAGTAAAACGTAAAAGTCAGCCTTTTCATATGCGAATTTGCTCTAGTGCCGATTTCGTTTGGTCCGTGGTTTGTCAAAAGTAAAACGTAAGCAATTTGATTCAGAATTGAGAACTGCAAAACTAATCCGAAGCGGAATTGCGTTCGGCTTACTTTTCTAAAATTTGAGGAATTAAGTGGCGAGCGCAGGATCTTTTGAAGCGGGGACTTACAAAATTTTTCTTTAGTCTCTTCTTCCTTAGTCTAGTATTTTGCATGTAAATGTATATTATAGGAGGGGGGTTTAACCCCCAAACCCCCTCCCCACTTAAAAACCAGACGAGGAACCCCACCTAATCATTGACTTTGAAAGTCGTTCTATTGTAACTTTCGTCATTTAATCCAGTTACCATGGTTTTTTGTGTCTCTTCAGATTTAATTGCAAGCAGTTTTAGCTCGAAAAACAAGCTTTTATACTCTTGGAGTCAAGATAATCTTTTAAATCTTAACAGTTTGAAGTGTAAGGTTATGACATTTTACAGAAGCTTACAACAATTAGTCACTTATATGCTTGATAATGTGGCATTGCAGCGCCTAAATGAAGTAAATGATCTTGGGGTTATTCTTGACCATCAACTTAAATTTAACTCTCATGTAACTGCTACTGTTAATAAGGGCAGAAGTGTTCTTGGGCTTATTAAGCGGTGGTCGAAAGAATTTGACGATCCCTACACTACCAAGATTCTTTACACTTCTCTTGTCCGTGCTACACTTGAGTATGGTTCATGTGTGTGGTCTCCGCAATATTCAACCCATCAAGATAGAATAGAATCTGTGCAAAAGCAATTTTAATTGTTTGCTCTTCGTGGCTTGAACTGGAATCCTGAGGTCCGATTACCATCTTACTCTAGTAGACTACTTTTAATTAATCTTCCTTCCTTATTTAACCGTAGAGTTATGCTTGGTGTAATCTTCATACATAGACTGATTAATGGCGAAATCGACTCATCGGAGTTGGCTGCAAACTTAATGTTCCTTGTAGACTGTCCCGTAACTTTGTTCCCTTAGCTCTGAAACATTGTACTACTTACTATGCCTTGCATGATCCGTTTCGTGTCCTCTGTGCTGATTACAACAAACTCTACCGCTTAATTAATTCGGAACTTTCTCTTCCTGCTTTAAAACCTCTATTTTAAACTCATTTGACCCGTACTTAACATTATTTTGTACTTTTCGATCCGGCTTCGTGGCGCACGTTGGCGGCTGCGCCTCTCGGTCGGTTGGGCGGGAGGTGGGCTGCTATTTTGCCTGGGGTTCGCGCGTAACAGGCTTCGGCTTGGTGTCGCAAGGGCCACTTGAACGTACTGTGCATTGTAAGTCAACGTCCATATAGAACGTCCATATATCCATACTAAAATCTTCAGAGATCTCTGGGGCATGCCCGTTTATTTTTAATATCTGAGATAAAAAAAAAACAATATACTTTAGAGGAATCTATTCTTTCGTATGTTCTATCTAAGTGGCTAGATCAAAGGTGTCTACAGTCTATGCTAGAGCTGGCAAACTATCGATTGCACTATCGATATATTGAATCTTTGTCACTATCGAATTTTTCATTCTACAAAATCGATAGTTTTTTACGAGCTTTTTTGTAAGTTACACATCAGTATCCCTCGAAAATAGTTTGCTTCTTTGCAACAAAAATATGGGTCTGCAAAATTAACAAAATGAAAAAGCAATAAAATTATTTAAGGCCAGATCCTCAAACTGAAAATGGCCAACTGGTTTGCATAGTTTTAATAGAAAATATTTAGGAAAGACTATCGAAATATGAGGAGCGCTTGCAGTCAAAGATTGCAACATTGCTGGACCCGAGTTTTAAGAAGCAGCGATTTCGTACCCCTTCTAACTTCTGAGTCGCCAACACCAATCCCAAAGCAAATACCGTCGAGCCAAAATTTATTTCAATTCGTAATGCAAAACATTGAGAGTTTGCCAAAAGAACAGACGTCATTGTTGAGTTCCGCCAATATTTTTAAATGAAACATTCCACTGAGGATATAGCTCCGCTTAATTATTGCAAGGTATTGGATGAATGTTATATGAATAAGTATTGAGCCCAATGATAAGGGACATTTCTATATTTTCAGCACATTGATGGTCACTAAAAAATACCAGTTTATCCCTGCTACATCCACAGAATCGGAGAGAAATTTCAGTCAGACTTGATTAAGGTTACTTAAAGTCAGACTTTGAAGTAATCTGGATAAATGTTTGTTTGAAAAAATCGACCCCTTTGCGCGAAAATATCGCATGGAACGCGATTTTTCTACTTTTCGTTGCACTGGCACTGGTACATAAGATGAAATTGATTCTGTGATATCTTCGTAACTGTAGCGAATATCGCTATAATATTTTACCAGGTGATGAGTAAGTGGATTTAGGACTAGTTTGCATCAAAATATCAATTTCGTAAAAAATGGCAAATGCGATATTTTAGCGCAAAAGGGTCGATATATATGACTTTTGAATGGATCACAGAAATATTTAAGTTAATTTTTTGTTACAAGATGAAATATTTTAAAGTGAAGAACACTTTCAATACCCACATATATATTTTCATGCAAAATTCTAGACTAAGAAAGAAGCAACCAAAGGAAAATATGTTTGTTTTTTTGGTGCATTCATTCTTTAATTCAACTCGAACCCCTTTCTTAGTATTACCATATGTTGCTCACTTGTATTCGAAAAGTGCCAATGAACCTTCAGTACTGAATCAAAGATGAATCAGCCCTGGTTTGGAAGGGCTGGCCCTTATATCGTGGCTGCCTTTTTATGCTTTTTACTTAAGAATTAAACAAAGATAGGGCTTACTTAATCAAGACGCTCGCTTCTATCTAGCATGATTTCAGTACTGAACTTCATGGGTGAGTTTCATAAATAGTACCGAAAACAGTACTGAAATGGGAGTAGGAATGGCTTCTTCTCTGGTTTGAATTCAGTACTGATAATCGTACTGTAATCAGTACAGAATCGTAGAACTGCTGCGTAGATTCTTTTTTAAAGGACTCTCGAAAATGTGTAAATGATAATTATTGTTCTAGTTAAAGATAGTTTGAATACTACAAAAATGTTTGGCAACCAATGACAATCAACGCATGGCGATGCCTTTAGTCTTTGGCGATGACGCAATACCAAAAATAATACCACAAGCCGTACAATTTGTTTTGAATTTCCGCTAAGCAGCGTCTACTTTCACCAAAATAAAAAGCTATCAAAATATTGTACCTAGACTATTATAACTAGGTATATGTGTACACATCCTATGACGAGAACGTCTGCACCGCAGAATAAAGCCGAACGAAACTCTTTTGCAAACAAATTGATGGCAGATCAGACAATCGCCCACCCAGATGTTGGACGTTAACTAGTCGTCTTGTGTACACTCTGGTTACGGGCAATATTTATTGTCTTAAAATATTTTGGCTGCATCGCAAACTGCAGTTGGACACATGTTTTGCTGGTCCGGTCCGGTATGGTCCGGCCAAGTTAGCTCCGGACTCGCATTTAAAAATAACATTTTGCGTAACGCGACGACAACATGACGCTCACATGCTTCCCCGTGCTCTGATTCTGAGAGTAAGAGATGTTTTCTATATGGTCAGGTATTATTTATATATAGATTGCCTCGCCAAACTGGCCTCCTCAGAGCTTATTCAGCCGTTCCATACACTAAGAAATTGGCGTTTTATCAATGATGGCGCATTGTCTTCTCTCTTTTTACGTGTATGTGGACTAAGTAGCTCTATGACCTCAGACTTTCAGTTTTGTCAACGTCTAGACATTGGTCTGCCATTAAAAGAAGAGACGTCAACGGTTGGAAAAAATTAAATAAATTAATACCATGCATTGGTCTTTGCTGGCCCAACAGCATGGGGTAAAAGATCAGAAAATACACACAAGTGTGTGCCAATTTCTGTAATATATAGATATTGGATGATTAGACAATTTATAGAAACCTAAATTTGTACATAAATACAAACATTAACCGATTTTTTACCTCTTCTCATTCCAGTTAATATTTTGGTCCTAAAATGTTTCCAAATCAAAATAATGTGACCGCTGCCGGTCCCGGAGCGGATGGTCAACAGCAGCAGCAACAGCAGCAGAGTCTCAACTATAATGGTCTGCCACAACAACAACAACAACAGCAAACACAACAATTGTCACAAAGCGCCAAAAATGTGCGAAAGAAACCCTATGTTAAGATCACGGAGCAGCCCGCTGGCAAGGCTTTGCGTTTTCGTTATGAATGCGAAGGTCGTTCGGCGGGTTCCATACCCGGCGTAAACTCAACACCCGAAAACAAAACCTATCCAACCATTGAGATTGTGGGCTATAAGGGACGCGCTGTAGTCGTCGTTTCCTGTGTAACCAAGGACACACCTTATCGGTAAGGTTTTTAAAGTATATTTAAAATTTTTCCAGATTTTTCCAGTTTTTCATTTGCAATTTGTTTTCCAGTCCTCATCCCCACAATCTAGTGGGCAAGGAGGGTTGCAAGAAAGGCGTGTGTACGCTAGAGATCAATAGTGAGACCATGCGTGCCGTTTTTAGCAATCTGGGCATACAGTGTGTTAAGAAAAAGGATATTGAAGCTGCCTTAAAGGCGCGCGAGGAAATACGCGTGGATCCGTTTAAGAGTGAGTTTGATGCCGTTTTGAAATGAACATTTTCCTTAAATTTTTATATATTTCAGCTGGCTTCTCGCATCGTTTCCAGCCTTCAAGTATTGATCTGAACTCTGTGCGCTTGTGCTTTCAAGTGTTCATGGAGAGCGAGCAAAAGGGACGCTTCACCTCGCCCCTGCCACCTGTGGTATCCGAACCCATTTTCGATAAGAAGGCCATGTCCGATTTGGTCATTTGTCGGCTGTGCAGCTGCTCTGCCACCGTGCTGGGCAATACGCAAATCATTTTGCTCTGCGAGAAGGTAGCCAAAGAAGATATCTCGGTGCGTTTCTTTGAGGAGAAGAACGGACAAAGCGTTTGGGAGGCTTTTGGTGATTTTCAGCACACGGATGTGCATAAGCAGACTGCCATTACATTTAAGACGCCGCGATATCATACACTGGAGATAACGGAACCGGCTAAGGTGAGCGGGGAAATATAAAAAAAACAAAAAAGGTGGGAGTGTGGCTAACACACACGGGGCCTTGATGTGAAACATGTTGTATACGATATGCTCCGCCTTTCACATTCTTGTGGTTGTACTCGAAACTCAAAACTCGATACTCAGTAATCGATAATAGTACTCCATACTAAGTAATAGATACGATGACAAGTACTCGATACTCAGTACTCGATTCTAAGCCCTCAATACTAGGTACTCGATACTCTGTATCCAATACTCGGCAATCGATTCAAAGTACTCGATACTAAGAACGTGATACCAAGTACTCGATACTCTGTATTTGATATTCAGCGCTCGATTCTAAGTAAGAACTCGATACTCGGAACTCGATTTTAAGTACTCGATACTAAGTATTCGATACCAAGTGCTCGATACATTGTATTTGATATTCGGTACTCGATTCTAAGTACTCGATACTCAGAACTCGATTCTAATTACTCAATACTAAGTACTCGATACTCAGTATTTGATACTTAGTGCTCGATTCGAAGCACTCGATGCTAAGTACCCATTACTAAGAACTCGATACTAAGTACTTGATACTCTGTATTCGATTCTAAGTATTCGATACTAAGTACTCGGTACTCAGAACTCGATTTTAAGTACTCGATACTAAGAACTTAATACCAAGTACTCGATACTTTGTATTTGATATTCAGTACTCGATTCTAAGTACTCGATACTCAGAACTCGGTACCAAATACTTAATACTAAGCACTCCATACTCTGTACTTGATACTCAGTACTCGATTTTAAGTACTCGATACTAAGTACTCGTCAATAAGTACTCGATACTACGATTCTATATGCTATAGCTATATGCTATAGTCACTCGATTTTGACAAAACTGTGTAAAACTGGGTGAAAGCATATGGCCCCCGTTCTTAACGGGTTAAACTTACAATGTTATAGGAAAGTTACAAACATTTCGTACTAGATCAGTTAAATTGCTCAACGATAGCCAAGTGATCCAATTCGTCAAAAGAACGACCTCAGTAACCAAAGACATTCGTCTTCTTTTCAAAACGCTCTAAATCAGACAGCAACGATTCCACGAAAACCCCGTCGCAGGCCCGATAAAACAATCAAATACCAAATTTAAAGGCGGTACCATTAAAAACAAAAAGTTTTTCTCACTAAGTCCGTGTTTACACGGTGCAGTTTGCTTCATGAAGCTCTCTTCGATTTCGTTTTGAACCATCTTCAAAGCTGCGCTCGCTTTTACACGACGTAGTGTGCTTCATGAAGTTTTTCGTTTTGTTCGTACATGCCGATTACTATCGCAATGCAACCAAGCTATCGATTGAGAGCAACCGCCACCGTTGTTGATTTTCTGTTATTAAATAATAACAAAAATGAGTCGGAGTAAAGAAAAATTTTAAAAGCTGCAATTGAAGTGACGAAACGGGCTATTTAAGTCGCCGCTGCCAATGGTTTTAAATTAAATGAGCTGCTGTGAGACACTTTAAAAACTGCCGCACTTCTTCGGTCAACTTGTGTTATCGATCAACTAAAAACTCAGCCCTGCATTGAATCTATCGGACCGAGACAAAGGGAAACAATCGAAAAACTTCATTGCTCTAGCTGGCCATGAAGCTTTGCCTGCATCTACTGCCCCCCTACACCTTTTTCCCTACAAGCAAAAACTTCATGAAGGAAACTGCATCGTGTAAATGCAGACTAAGACTATTTTTCAGACATTTTTGTATGGGAGCTTTATAATATAGAACTCCGATTTTCATCAAACTTAGTAGAATTATGAAAAAGCTTAGAAAACCAATTAAAAAATAGATTGGAGACGTTTCCATCAAAAACAACTAAGCTTTTTTAACTAAAACTTGTTTTTCGACCGATCGTTCCTATGGGAGCTGTATGCTATAGTCATCCGATCCGCAGCGTGCTGTAGAAAAATGAATGTGCAAAATTTCAGCTCGGTAGCATATAATACCCTTTGAAAGGGTATAAAAACCTAGAGATTACTTTCGTTAAGAACGGAACTTCTAGATTCAAGCACAACTCGAAATAATACGAGACTGTTTTAAGCATAAGACGGTACTAATCTGAGAGCACTGCAGAAGGTATTTAAATACATAAAACGATTGTCTTATGAACATATCGGTAGAAGTTCTTAATCAAAAAAGATTTAATTTAGAATTTTGTAGGCTTAAATTAATTATTTTTTATTGTTACTTAGCATCAAAGTTCTATCATAATAAAATCAAGAACTAAATTGAATGTTATATAGACTAATATTGAGCTCAAAAGTTCTTCTTGATGCCCTATATCCCACTCGGGATTGGAACTAAAAAAGAAGTAAGGTTCTTCAAATAATCACGAATTGGGCTTAACGTATCCAAACCGTCTTAAAGCTCAAGAATTTAGGGACTTTCAAAAACGCTCTTGAATAAAGAATTTTGTACTTAAATCAAGACTTTCCTTTCTCATTAAACTTTTGAAACTGAAAATTCTCGTTTCAAGTAAGAAATTTCTTGATTCTTCTTTAAGTGTACTTATACGAAATAATTTCTTCTCTGCTTAGAATAGATTTGTCTTGTAAATCCTTTTTAAATTCAAAATTATTTCCTTCCAGGTCTTCATTCAGCTACGACGACCTTCGGACGGCGTTACCAGCGAGGCATTACCCTTCGAATACGTGCCATTGGATTCAGGTAAACACACGTTCTGGAATCTTCATCGTCATCTGAAGCGTAAGCCGGATGAAGATATATTTCAGCAAATCCTCTCATTGGATGCCAAACGAGAGGCGCCAACGATTGAGGTGATTGATTTGAATACACCATTACCAGAGGAGGAATTAACAGCCATGTCACCCATGTTGTCGGTGCCTTCGGTTTCCACCGAACCTGAAGAGGTTCCAGCAGATATGGAGTTGGAGGCAGCAAATGAATCGGAGGCCGAACGTCTACGTTCAGAGCAGGAAAAAGAAATCGATACCATAATAGATGAAAAAGTTAGGGAATTGGAGCAACTCGAATTAGAGCAACAATTGGAACCACGACCTCTGTCGGCAACCGATAAGATTAATGAATGGATGAAATCCCATGAGTTCGAACAACAGCCACATGAACCAAGTCCCCCGGCAGCCGAAGTCGATGTCATGGATACCGCTGTGGAAGAAGCCCAATTGCAGGAGGAGGTCACTGATGAGGATAAGACATTAAATGAGCTACTCGAACAGGTGGCCGAACTGGATGAGATCTATACGGACTATAAAGTCCAGCGGGACACCTATAATAATACTTTACAGAATGAATTGCAAAGCGTGGAACGTCCTCCCTTGGGGGTGGAGGAGAGTTTCGATGATGCAGCCACCTATACGAGTCTGCAAATTGCTTTTAAGAATCCCATACTCATACCCATGGATGATATAATGCCACCCACGCCACCCATGTCACAGTGTGCACCAGAAGATGCTCAGCATTATGATCCCGTGGAGATTAATTCTCAGAAAGTGATTCCTCATCCAAGCGAAGAGGAGAAGGAGAAGGTACCTCCGTTGCCACCCAAAAGATTACGCAAACAAGATAGCAATGCTGAGAATCGTTCTATAGATGCCAACAGTATGGACGAAGTGGCTGTGGTCACTCCACCAAAGCGTGAGAAACCACGCCTACCACCTCCCGTCATACATCCACGCATGTCAGATTTGGTGCCGCCCACCAAGCGTTTGCCGGCCGCGCCACCAGCCACCAAAACCAAGAATCCCAATTTTAATACTTTACCCCGACAAAAGAAACCCGGTTTCTTTTCCAAGCTTTTCAATCGTCGCAAGAGTAAACCCGACCTTAGTCAACCCAGTGAGAGTTGTACCAACTTGGAGACAAGTCCCAGTGTACCCAATATAGGCCAGTTTAATCCACAAGATCCCATGCGTAACTCATTTCGATCAGCCAAGTCGGCAACTCCACTGCAAGTTCAACAATCCAATAAATCTCTGAATGCCACCACCAGTCCCCTCAAGACCCAGGGAAGTGCTAAAAGAACCATCAAACCAGGCAAACCAGTGGGTCGCAGTGCCAGCAGTGTTTCTGGCAAGAGACCAGCTTATCTCAATGCTGATGTGGTGCATATACCCCTGAAGGGTGACAGCGCCAATAGCCTGCCCCATAATGGAGCAAATGAGGCCTACTCCCATGCCAGCACCATTACCTTGGGCGGTACCTTGGACAGACGAACGGCATCGGCTCTGCAGCTGGCCGAAATACCCATCAGTGAGGGTGGCATGGAGTTGGTGGCTATAGCCGATCGTCAGAGTTTACATAATCTGGTTAACTCCATTGAAGCGCATTTCAATGTACAACTGGATCCGAATTTGGATCTCACCGAGGCGGAACATTTCGCCTTGTACACCAGTGTGCCGCCTCAGGCCACTGTGAGTGAGTTTGATGAGAATTCTGCGTATTATGCACCAGTAGATGCTGGCGAGATTTTAACACCCGATGAGGTGGCCAAACGCTTGGCGGCGGCAAATGTCTTGAACTAAAAAGCCTCACCTGTAAGGCAAATGACTTGAACTAAAAAAGCCTCACCTGGAAGGCAAATGTCTTGAACTAAAAAAGCCTCTCCTGAAAGAGGCTGGGATTTGTTAAATTTTTTTTGTACCCAAGAATTTTTTGTATGGGTTGATTTGTAAGCGGTAAGATTTAAGGCAACCGCATTGTTTTTGTCCTCCTGCTTTTCCCAAGGAAAAAATGCTGGAAAATTTGTTGTAAGGGCCCACCCCACCTGTTTATGCCCTCCACGATTTGTATTTAACTACTAGGCTCTGTCTAAGTAAAACAAAAACCGAAAACAATCTAAGAAGAACTTTGCTTGTAACTTAAAGTTCTTGAATTAAATTGGAATATTTTTTTGTTATAGATCCAGCACATTTGAGGCGAAAACGTCAAAAGACTGGCGGTGATCCCATGCACTTGTTGCTGCAACAACAGCAAAAACAACAGCTACAGAATGATCATCAGGATAGTAGTAAGTTTGGTTTTACTTTTTTAATACGAGTACTTAAGCTGTAATGACACATAGGATGATGATTTTTGAGAAATAAGGAAGAAATAGAGGACAGCTATTGAATTGGTTAAGTTTGGAAGTAAGGGAAAGTAAATTTTTTATAAATTGCACTTTGTTATTTGTTGCCTCAAATGGGTAATTCGATTAGCTCCCCAAATTTCACACATAATTCACAAGGCTAAAAAGAATAAATTACTTTCTTTTTGTTAGGAGTTAGGATCACTCAGACAAAATATCGAGACGTTCGTGCTTGAAATCAAAATCTTTTGATGTCAAAAGTTCGGTATTTTCTTGTATCAAAGAAATAAATACTTGGTTTTAAATTATTCGGGCTTCCTATTGTAATACAATAAGAAAGGCATACGATACAATGATCTAACGTGTGACAACTAAAAATCTGCACAAACTTTAAAATGCCGCCATATCCACAATTCTCAACGGATCTTTATGAAAATTTGACAGTTTATTTATGACTACATATAGAAAAGACCGCTATCAGCCATTCAACGTTGCTTCCGGAAAATGTCTTCGCAGACGACCTGTACGACCTTGGGATCGTATTTCCGGATCTTGTTGGTCATTTCTTTGATATTTTTGGCCTTCCAGTTGTTTTTTGTAAACTGCAGCACTCAGATTTCCAAAAAAAAAAAATCTTCAATAGGACGACACTGCGGCACGTTTGTTCGTTTTCCTTTCCTTTGGTACAAAAGGGATGTCTCTGCTGCTCAGGAAACCCGTCGTCACTTTAGCGTAATGAGAAGAAGCTTTGTCAGGCCAGAAAACATAATTATTGTCGGACTGATTTTCCCTTAAAAAAGGAATCAAAACCTTCTTTAAACACTCGTTTATGTACACTTCCTTGTTGACTGCAATGCGACTCGGCTTGAACCACGGCATCGATATGCCCCTCTCAGAGATCGCAATGTAAAGCATAACTTTGGGCTCAAACTTTTGCTTGAACTTATATTTCCCAGTACATGGCTGCGACTCAGACCAAAGTAACTTTCATCGTCTAAAACAAAGAGTTTGCCACGATATTGGTTGCACATCCACCGACGTTGAGATTTGACAGTTTGTATTTGGTCAGGTGTGTAACTTGGTGCTCTTTGCTTACGTCTGGCAACAATATTATTCTTTTTCAGCACTTTACTGATGTGTTGTTGGCTACAATTAAATTTTCTGGCTGCATATCGTTGTCTTTGTTGTTAAAAAGTTGGGTTAGCTTTCTGACAGCTTGAATGTTTGCTTTCCGACCACTTCCAACTTCTCTTTTTATTATTTTTCGTTGCAAAATACTATAAACAGTGCGTTTGGACTTGCCCTCTGGGGTAAAATGGTTTACTGTAAACACTTTACCTTTGTCAGCGTGCATTTTGTAGAATTTTACAACTGATCACGACGACGTTCATGCTCAGACGGCATGATGGCGACTACTTGTCAAAATTTTTGTCAGGGGGGCATGAAAACGTGTTGACAGGAAAAACAAAGAAAGCATCCAGAAAGCTTTCATGCGCGATGCCCCAGCCCCCGGGCCGCGAAAGCATTAGTCAGCATGAGCGTAAGCGCGCTCTCTGCCGGCCAGCCGCAGGACAGTTCAAGATGGTGTGCAGACTTTTAGTTCTTCTGAACACGCTCGTTCTCTCAAAGTTTGTGCAGATTTTTAGTTGTCACCCGTTAGTCGAGTCTCTTTGAGCTTACTCATTACAGTTCTTTTACAGAGTAGTCCTATATCTAGGTAAATGAGTGAAAGAGATGACTTTGTACAATAATGTTATGACTATGTTAATGTTAAAAGGAATGGCTGTTAGGTTGACCGTGAGTCTTTGAATGTGACGTCTATATCCTACTACAATAAGCATAACCGATAATTTACCCATTAGCAATTAAAGAATAAATTTTCTTGCATCCAAGAATGAAAATTGAAAAGTTTTGAATTTAATATAATCAACAAAAGACTCGAATACAAGAATTGTTCCCATTTTTTGCTACTTTGGCCTTTTTTCTCGTCTTCAAGCACTTTTCGAACTAAAAAATCAACAAAGAAATAATGCAAGTTGAAACCGTTTTCAGTCGTGTCAGTTTGTGTTAGATATCTCTGGGTATATTCCCCGCCTTAATACCGATAAATTATGAAACCAGAAATCTAATTACTTTATGACATTGTATAAAAATAAGACTTTTACATAAAATATTTGAAAAAATCTCCAAGTCTAAATAAACCTAAATAAGATTGGTAATTTTTATTTCTTTATACTCCATGGGAGAATTCTGAATTGAAAGTATTTAGCACTTACAATAAGAGTGTGAATAAATGGAAGTCTAAGTTAAATATGTAGTTTTGAATTCTGCTTCAAAAGTTGTTTCTTATTATAATGCGAAGTATGATTATTCAGAATCTGAATTTTAAAATACTCAAAGAATGCTTGAGTTCAGACTATGAATGATCATAATATTTTCAAATATTTTTTAATATGTGTAAATAACTTTAAAAAAGTTAAAGATTTTCTCAGCCGCTGCTTTTAGAGCTACTGGCGTTGATTTTCCCCAGATATTATAAGCACGCGCTTTTAGAACACAAACGATGATTCAGATCTACAATTTTAAAATGGTTCTATCAAGATTTGACTGGGGGCTTGGAGTTTAGTAAGCAAATAAGTGCAGAGCTTGCAATACCAAAACCTTTTAACAAAGAACATGTATGGGGAACAATGGGCGTGTTCAGCAGAAGAACTTGCTCTCTGATCAATTATACACATTTTAATGATCTTCCTGCTGAACTTCTCTGATACGGTATTTGACGTATCATGAAAGAGCAAGAGATACTGCTACCACCAGCTGAAATTATACATCGATAGGTTTCTTATCGACACCGATATGCGTAACTTGTTTCATTTTACTCACTTAACTTAAAAAAAAAAGTTTTCATAAGCGTTAAATAATTTAAATAAACTAAAAAAAATAGAGCTTAAGTTTGACTACCATGATAACACGGTGCGCCGCCTTTAAAAATAGTGTTTTAAAGTTTTTGGCCAAAAAGTTGCACTTCCTTTAGCAGAAGAAACTATTCGATGCGTAATTTTGTCTGATACCTGATCAGCGATCACCATCATATACAAATATAAGACAGTTTCTTTCCACTTGGTAAATTTAACATCCAACAGTATAATTTGAAAATCATCAGCTAGTGTCATAACAGCATAAGTATTACATGATGGGTATTTGTTTATATTACTTCCTCTAAATGGTGATGGTTCTGATTCTGAAGTTGATATATTTTGTCCTGCGTCCAGTTTTAAATGGTTGTGGTTTTATTAAAGATGGGTTTTTGGTGCGAATTCATTGTGTTGGATCTATATAAACATACTTTGAATAAAAAAAACTTTGTCAATCGTCATTTGAAGACATCAAAACTAAGTACTTATTATAACATAAACTGATCCTACCTAAATATAACTATATATATATAAAATATATATTTCGTATACCAAAGACTTAACTTAACAAAATACTCGTATCGTATGATATTAATCGAATAGACTATTAGACATTATTAGAGGCAAAATCGTACACAAATGCAAAGAAAAAAGTTCATATGTAGTAGAAAATTTATGATAGAGCAATACAATTGTTGTCACCCAAAAATCGAAACAAAAAGAGAAGAAATTGTTGCCTTTTCTATTTGATATTTTTATAAATCTACAGAAATACTAAAGAAAATATAATTAAAACAAATAAATCGTTGAAAAATATTTTATAAAAAATGTAGAGTAATAAAAAAAAAAAGAAAAATTAAAATCTTAAAAAGTTTTTTTATTTGAAAAAAAAAGAAAAATTTCCGAGTAAGTTTTTTAAATGAAAATTTTTGCATGTTTATCTTAAAAAAACAAAAAGCTGTTTTAATTTATTTGCATCAAAAAAGAGATTAATGATTTTAATACAAGGCTGAGAGATTTTTAACAACGCGAAGCTTTTTAGTCGACGCAAAGCTTTTGCTGGCAGAGCTTTATAAACGAAATGCACTAACACAGGAGCAAGGTTCTAAGACTGAACTCGGCACCTCTTTTAAGCGACTCTGCGAACCCTTAATAACATCGGACTGTATAAGACTGGATTTACACGGTGAAGCAAACTGCATGAAGTTCTTGAAAAAGCTCTTGCTTGTAGGAAAGAGGTGTAGAGGGGCAAGCGACCCCACTACACCTCTTTCCTACAAACGAAATCTTTTTCAAAAACTTCATGAAGTTTGCTCCACCGTGTAAAACCCTTCTAACTTTACTCAAGTTCTACGAGTTTCGTATCTATTTTTTCCGAATGTTGCTTCTAAGCTCTTAAGAATAATTGAATTGATTTTTTTATTTAAAGAGAATGTTTGCTTTGAAGTGTTTTGTTTCTGTTCTGCTTCTTTTGTTAATCTATTGCTATTTTGTGGTTTTTTGTTTGTTTATTTATATAAATTTATGTCTTTTATTTCTTATAATTTGCTAATTTAATTTTTTATATGCTTCTTTAGGACAAAACAACATGAATTGTTGGAATGCCCAAAACATACCGCCCATTAAAACCGAACCCAGGGGTAAGTTTAGAAGATGTCTTTTGCTGAAAGTAAACTCACAGCCATATCAATCAATTTTATAGATTCCTCACCTCAGCCATTTGGTTTGTATCGAGCTCCACCAGAGTTGACCCCCTCACCACAGCCACTGTCACCGGCGAGCAACTACAATCACAATAGCACACCCTCGCCCTACAATATGGCAGCAGCAGGAGTGGCTGCCACGTCCAACAATGCCCAGCTTATGTCACCTAATCATGCACAGCAGCAACAGCAGCAGCAGCAACAACAACAACATTATGCTGGAAATTTGGAGTTGGGACAGAACTACAATCCATTTGCCCAGCAGCAGCAGCATCAGCAACAACAGCAACAACAGCATCAACAGCAGCAGCATCAACAACAACAACAACAACAGCAGCAGTCTCTGCAATTTCAGGCTAATCCCTTTGCCAACACTGGTAATCCTGCCCATTGGGAGAGTAAATTCTCACCCGCTGTTGCTGCTACTGTGGCTTCAACAACAACACCCGCCAACAGTAACAACAGCAACAATCTAAGCAATCTCAATAATCCCTTTACCATGCATAATCTGCTAACTTCTGGGGCAGGTGCTGCTGGCAATTTGCAATGGAATTTAACCCCAAATCATTTGGTAAGTTTTTGTTCTCACTTTTGTTCACAAAAATGTACAACTTTTGCTTCTCTTTTTTAGCAAAATCAGCATACGTTACAGCAGCAACAGCAGCAGCAGCAGCAACTGCAACAACAGCAACATGCTGCCCCAATGCATCAGTACGACAACAACCCCAACAATAATGCCAATAATAACACTGAGAATGGCCCCACGATCAGCAATTTGCTTAGCTTCGATAGCGAGCAATTGGTTCGCATCAATTCTGAGGATCAGCAAATGTTGCGCCTCAATTCGGAAGATCTACAAATATCAAATCTATCTATATCTACGTAATACCTTATACAAAATGAAAAAAAAAAAAAACAAAACAATGAGCATTACCCTTATCTCGACCTGGTCGTCAAAAAATGGTTGTTAGTGTTTTAATATTAATTCTGTTTTTATACAAATTGTAAAATGTGTGTTTTTAGGTTAATAATAATAAAACGTTTTAGAAGTAATGTTACTATGCGAATTTTGGTACTGACTTAGAGTTTACCAGTTTTTTTTTTTCTAATTTTTAATTGGATAGTATTCAAATTTTTTGAATTTTTTTTAGTTTCGTTAAGTTGAGCGTCGAAATTTTATCATATTTTTGTACAGAAGGACACATCCAGCTTACCACGATACGCTCAGCAGATCATCTTTCATCACTAGTGTATAAATGTGAATCTCGACATTTATATCGTCCGTTCAAAGCCAAGTAGATTTCATTCAAATGGTTTCTTTCTGTATTTGTATATATATTTGTATTTATTTAAAAAGAGTTGACAAATTAGCTGTCAACATACTAAAGAATATTAAACCTAATCCATCCTCCGACCGAATTGGGAGAACATTTTTACGATGTGCTCCGACTCACCTCAAATCGGCGGAGGCAAAGATTTACATTTGTTGAGACGATAAGTATGACAAAATATTAGAAACATTAACAAACAAGGAACCCTCAGAACTTAAAAAATGGTATAAGCCATTATAAAGCATACATATGATACGAAACGGGTAGTGAGATTCAAAATTAAATCTACTTATATGTAAGAAAATTGGCCGGAACTGTCGTGTCGGTCTAGAAGGGATCGAAAATTTAATTTGACTTATGAGAAAACTAGAGTCAATGTGCCCATGTATTAGTTTAAGAAGGAACATAACTCAATGGCTGGTTCTACGATCCTGTAGAGACGGTAGGCTTAAAAGGCGGAGCCTATCCACATACGATGGCAAACGACGGTGGGGTTCCCAGTTTAATCCACGTAAGGCAAACAGGAGAAATTGCTTCTGCACCGACTCAATGAGGTCCTGGTAAATTGCATACTGCGGACACCATACGCATGAACAATACTCGAGTATTGGTGGAACAAGTGAGACGAAAAGAAGCTAAGTGGTGTAAGAGTCATCAAACTCTTTAGACCAACGCTTAACAAAAGCCAACACCCCTTTCGCTTTGCTAACGATGATGCCAATGTGATCCGAAAAGTTCATGTTATGTCTGAATAAAACGCCTAGGTCTGTCACTGCATGTATGCGCTCGAGGTTGTGTTTTGAAAAAAATCAGCGAATAAATTGGAAATGTCCAAGTCATTGCTGGCGGTGAGTTTGTTATAACGAAGAGAGGATGGAAAAGATGAAGATTTACGTTTAGAGTTGACGAATGAAAAGAATTGCTTAGGGTTGTCCTTAAATTCATTTTTACATCTAATTAGGGAATTTTGATAGCATTCAGAATTGTAAAGAAGAAAGTCTGACTGTGCGATTAAATAACGGGAATAGTCCGCTGGTTGTCCAGTCCTCTTATATTTTTTATGTAGTCTGTTTTTCACGTTTTTAAGATTAGACAATCTGCGAGTAAACCAAGGTGGCCTATGAGATGCTACAGGTAAAACAAGGTAATTTTGGCGGATGGACTAGCATCAGAATCAAGAAATGACCAATCAGCATGCAAAAGATGTTGATTTAGCTCAGTAAAATTAGCTTTTCGGAAAAATCGACTTGATCTTGGCCCCAACTCAGATGGCATCACCAAAGAGGTAGAAATCTCAAGAACTAATTCAAGGGTTGGATGATAGATATCTTCAGGGGTAGAGAGAGGGTCGATTCTTGATACCCATGGGTTAGCCAACTCAGAGGCAAATATAAGCAAGTAATTATACTTTACTTGTGTCACTTTCCATAAGAAATTAGCCGCGATTATTTAGAAATGCAATCGTTTGTACTAAAAATCTCCAGAGTTTTCCGATATTTCTCTGGATGTTTTTATACTCTGTATAGGTATAAAGTGTATATATTCTTGATCAGCGTCAACAGGCGTGTCGATCTAGCCATGTCCGTCTCTCCGTCCGCCTGTCTGTCCGTATGAACAAACAGATCTTACAGATAGTAAGAGATAGAGGTTCGACGTGTATGGGACAAAAACTTCTTATACTTGCAGGCAGATCAAGTTTATTTTCAATTTTTGCCACGCCCCCTCTCGCCCTCGCAAATTGGAAAATCATCATATCTCCCACAGTTTTTTAGATAGAAGGTTCGTTTCTTCTGGACATATTTAGTAATCAGGATTATTTATCGATACGCCAAAGAATTGGTAAAGATCTGATGAACGATAGTCGAGTTATACGTAAAACAAACAATTATGGGCAGCACCGGTCTCAACGGTGATGGGCAGCACTTGACAGGTATAGAGTATGTTATAGTCGGTCTTGACCGACTTTCTTACTTGTTAGATGTATGAAAATGTTACTTCAATTAGTGAACCGAACTTCATTTTTCGAAAATGTGGTCCAGTTCGGGTTCAGGTTCGAGGAGTCATTAATAAAAGGCGCCAGACCCAATAAACCTGAACCGGTTTTCACAAAAAATATTATTCTGGTATTTTTCTTGAAAACAACTACAGCACCAAAAAGCTTTGGGCACAAAAGTTTAGTGAGTGGATTTTTCTTGGTGTTTTTTGTTTTGAATGGAGCTTTCTTGAGGTGGGTACTAAACTTTAGCATGAATCCCAATCAGAATATTTTTTTATCGGAGTTAGCTCTACCCAAAAATTTGGCAAGAACAAACTGCATTTCGGCATTGGTACGTAAAAAGTTACAATTTCCTTGTTCGAACTATTTTGGAGAATCATTTGTCTAGCCAACAGTAGGCCTTACTTTTTTGTTAAACCAATGTCAAGTATATTGAAAACCTCAAAAATCAGTTAGTTACTTCACTCGAGTCGGAGCGATAAGCAATTTCAAAATACAAAAGTTTTACTGTCTAGCGTTAGTTTGTTACCAATTTGTATTAAAAAAATTTCTTGAATACTAAACCAAAATGTGGCCTAAAAGTCCACGCATTCGTCAAGCAGAACTCACCTCGAGTGGCTCATCTTCGCCCAAAATCCAATCACCACGTGCTCCCTACAACAAGGCACTGGTCAGTGGTCAGCAGATCGCTAAAAAGCGTCGCAATTATGGACAGCGACTGCAAAAGAAGCCATTGGGGTAAGTAACTGGTAACTGGAAGGCAATTTCAGCTTTAGTTAAGCCCAAGTTTTTAGCATTTCCAACAAGGAGAACAATCAGCAAATGGTCAATAACATACCCAAGGCCATAATGCTGACACCCTCTTCGTCAGACAACTCACTGGCCACCACCTTCTCACGTGGCGGCGTGCCCAACTATACGATTGCACCCAAGACTACCTTGCCGAAGGCTCAAACAGCTGCTGCCACTCCCTTGCCACCATATCTGACCCTAAAGCGTCAACAGACAGCGGCCATGTTAAATTTTCGTGCACGTAAGTCGGTCTCCCAAATGGATTTCAAGGAGGCTCGACGTACTGGCAACTATCAACTGGTGGCTCATGTATCCACCACCAATTCCAAGACTTTAGTAGCGTCCAAGGAACCAGCAAATGTGTTGAACATTAAGGATGAACAGTTGACAAAAATGCTATTGCAAGATGCGGCCTTAATCTGTGATGCACGTGAGGGACAAATGCGCTTTGTGGTCAGTCCGGAGCAGGATGTGCGCGTGGCCAGTTTGCGCATATTTAATACCATTATGTTGCATGCCTGGCGTAGGCGACGCGAAGAAGTGCGGAATTTGAGTGAACAGGTGGAGGAGTACAAAAGAAGTGTAAGTACACTCAAAAAAAAAAAAAAAAGAACAATTGGAAGAGTTCTAGATCGAACGGGATAGAATTTATACCGTTTGGTGCTTGAATTAGATGTACTTGAATTAAGTTCAAAACATACTTGAACCTAAAAACGAATGAATATTGTTGAAATGGTAACAAAACTTCTTGAATCAAGAATATTTCCCACGGACAACCGAACAATTTTAGAAAGCTCGTTACAGAACTTGCAGGATTGAGTACAAAATACGCTTTTAATGCAAACTCTAAAAAAGTATTCAAAGGAAAATTCTCAACTGTTTCTAACACTTTGCTTGTTTGATTTAAACCAGGGACCTCGTTTTAAGAACAAATTGGGAATACCTTTTAGCATCTTTTGGGCTTAAACCAAGAATATGTTGTACCTATTCTATGTACCTACTATTATTTTGTTCCAAGAATTTATTGGGGTTACCTTTAAAATTTATTAGACTTCAAGGAAAAATAGTTGGCAAATATTTTAAAATGTTAATCGAGTTTGACTTAATACTATTACAACATAAAAGTATGACCAAAATAATTTTAAAATATTTCAAAATGTACACAGAATTAAAATTGCTAAAATCAAGTACAAAAAGATTCATTTGATCTTAACTGCTTCAGTCGAAGTAACAAAAGTCGCCAGCTTTTTAGTTTTCACAGCTCCGTCTGCCGATTTCTGAAAAAAGCTAGGCAGCAGCAGCAGTCGTGGCTTCGATGTTTTTCTAAATTGCCTTGCTGCCGGAATTGCCGGATCTGCTGCTTTCGATCAAATGCACAAGTCGGCGGCAGTAGAAAGTGTTCGGATTTTGCAAGTCGGCAGCAGCGCCGTCGCGACAATAGTTGATCGCCACTGTTTTTGATTTGTTCTACGCAGACTCATACTATATTTGAGTGTATGTGTGCGTTTGCGCTCACTCTCCCACTATCTCTAGCGCTCCGTCATAGCATTGTTTTTGGCGCCATATTTTATTTGTTGTAGCTTGCAAAACGCAAAAGCAGGAAACAGTCGCGAGCAACTTATGTCGCTACTGCGCTGCCGCCGGCTTGTACTTTTGACCGAAAGCAGCAGCTCCGTCTTGCGCTCCTGATCGAAAGCAGCTGCAAGGCAATTTATTTAGATATTATTGTTCTCCAAATAAATAAAGTTCTTAGCTGGCTACACTAATTTTAGCCTAACTCTTAACTTTAAAGTTATGCCAATAGCATATCAAGACCTCCAGCCAGTAAAAACTGCAAGTTAACAGTATAAAGGTCATTAAAACAGTCATAAAAGTACTAAAACGCATGGCACCGCGTTGTTTTTCGAAACTTAATAAAAATAGTTTAATTTAAAACAACAAAAACTCCTGTTTGTAGATGCAAACATTTTTGGACTTTTAATTTAGTTGTGTCGGCCGTGCTCACTGAGTACAAAGTCCAATGGAGGCCACACACTTACAAAGGGGAATGGCTGTTTTAGGCTGTCTTTTTGGTGTTGTCTGCTTTTTGGATAGACATTTCAGGCTCAAGATCGCTGATGAGTGAGGATTTGGTCCCTCATGAAACGCGTCCGATCAAACCTGAAGCCTCCTTTGTTGTGGTGTGCCTCTGTTTAAAGTTATGCCAATAGCATAACAAGACCTCGAGCCAGTAAAAACTGTAAGGGTTCACTCTTTAGATATACGAATTCCATATTTAACGCTAAATCATTGGTAAAAATAGTAAAATCAAAGTGTTAATATTGAAATATCAGTGTATTTTTCCATGAGTTAACCTAAAACAAGTTCTTCGATCTTCTAGGATTTACAGATGCAACAGGGCACACCTACTTATATATGGCTGCAAAGGATCCGAAAAGTTTAGCGGAAGTAGCGCAAATTTCAGAAATTTGCTCTGCTTCCTTTCGAACCTCTTAATGGGAATTGCACTAGAGGGATTCCAATTCCAATTTAGAAAAATCTGCTAGTTTTTTCAGAAAAAGTTTTTTACTTTGCCTTCGAAAGCGATTTTTGGTTCCTTCTCACCAATACAGTGCGGCTAAATGGGTACACACTAGAGACCTGCACGATTGATTCCAGAATCGTACGATTACGAGTAAAAATAATCATGCTGTGAGTAAAATGATTATTTATTTTATCTGTTATTTTTCACACGATGCCGAGTAGTAATCATGGCATCGTACGAGTATAATCACCAGCCTACTTATTAAAATTCTCCTGCTTGCTTTGAGAAGCTGGGGTCAGTCACAGTATTTTCATCAACCCAGCGGTGATGCGTTGCTTTTTGTGCGGTGATGCGTCGTGACGACAACGAATGAGGCGTATGTCGTTTTTCTGCATGGCATTGCGCTTATCGAGCGTCGCTCATGTCGGCTCCTGCATGTCATTGTCTCGACCTAGCTTGCCTGGAGAGCCGTTAAGTACGTCAGTCAAACACATTGTGAGGGATATATGGGTGGGTCGACGACAGAGGGCATACATTCTCCTTTAAGGTGGGTTTGCCTGCGACGTGCCATACTGGAGAGCACCTTTCGATTGATGCGCTGGATGCTTTAATACATAACGTCTTCCTTGCAGCTTATTCCACCTTGAGCACTTCTTTTCTGTTGTCTTCGGTAATCCCAGAAGTCCTTTTTATAATTTTTCTCGATTTCGAATATCAACCAAGCCGATTTCCAAATCAAATCAAGTGCGAATGTCGAACTTAAATCAATATCGGGCCTTCTTGATTTGATCCTACTAAGTGATCAAGTTTAGTTCGGATAACAAGATTAAATCAATTTTGTGTGTTGCTGAATAAAGCGTAAATTGAACTAAAACCAAACACTTCTGAGGTAAAGTCGGGTGTAAGACAAGAATTCCGGAATTGATATATCCGTTCTTAAGTCAATATTCCTCGTACTTGGATAGAAAAACTTCGGGATTGACCGACTTCTGATATAATTTGGGATTGATTTTAACCAGGATATCTCGGATTCTATTCCGTGTACTCAAATTTCTCCGAAACAGTCTATAAGTCAACAATTTCGGGACTAAATCGTAGCTACTTGAAATAAGAATTTTGTACATACGTTAAGTATGTTCGTCCTTACCGTAAAATTCACACTGTTGTACTTGATTCAAGTACAAAACTCTCCGTCTTTTTTCCTAATTGTATAAAGCATGATTTACACTTGAAGCTTTTAAGCCTTACCACTTCTTAAATAAGAACGCCTTTCAGTTCTATAAATATATCTAAATATAAATTGGGGAATTTTAAGATTCTATGTTTGTTTATAGGTAATTAAAAAACTTGCCATTTTGGTTTTATGGTTTTTCCCACCTTAGTTGTTTACACCCGTTTGTTTAGGTTTTTCCCAAAACAGTTTACCATTTGTAAAAATCCCGATTCATGGTATATCTTTTATTTTTATCATCCCAATCCAGTTTGTCAAGAATCGCAATCAGCTGCATGTATACAATTCCCTCTTCTCTGTGGAGAAACGTCGCAATGAGACCCTGAACGATCAACTCAAGCAATCCTATCGCGACAATGCCAAAACCAAATTATCCTATGAGGAACTCAACACGCTGCTGGATCAAACCAACCGGGAGAAAGAGAAATTGTCCAAGGAGTTGGCTTTTAAGGAGCAAGACAATGAAAATCTACAACAATTGCTGCAAACCACCAAGAATGAGCTCTTCCAAGTCAGCAGCCAGCAGCGTGAGCAACTGGAGCATTTGACTTGCCTTCAACGTGAGTATCAGGCGGTGCAGTGTGATAAGCAGGAGTTAATACGCCAGATGGAAATGTTCAAAATTGAGTTGACACTGAAACAGGAATATGTGGAGCAATTGCGTCAGAATATTACCAATATAGCGGATCAATTGACACAGGCGGAGATTAAATTGGAGGAATACAAGCAACATACGGAGGATCAGTGTGGCAAACTGCTCGAGCATACGGTCGAAATGGAGCGCACGGTACAGGAAAAGGAGGAACAGTTGGTCACGCTGCAGAATTGCCTGGCCGCCACAGTGGGTCAGCGTATACGACAATGCTTTGCCCAGGGTCAGGTGTATCAGCATGCCACCTATCGCATGCTTCATTTTGTGGCGCACTACATGCTGCCGGGTACTCCGCCGCCACCACCGCCGATTCATGCGATACCCGAGGCTGTGGGCAAGTTGCGTGGTCTGTTTGGTGGACATTTGCCTGGAAATGGCAATGAGATGGCAACCCGAAATGAAACTCAAGGGGATAATTAGAGAAGAAATATTTGATTTTGGTTTGTTTAATAGTTGATTTATTTTTTGTGTGTTTGTTAATTTGTTAAAAATTTGGTCTAAATAAAATTTTACTTTCAATGTTAATGATTAATTCGAACCAGACCTTATCATACAAGATGTGAAATCGGACATATTCAGAAAGAAGCGATGAGCGCTTTGTTGATGTAGCTTTCGTATGACGATTTCGTGTCACTCGGCCTATTAAATGCTTGCCTAAAGCAAACCACGCGCATTTCGGTACCGCTTAGTCTTGTGCGAAGTCTCCAAAGAAGCTCTAACATCTTGTCTCCTAAATCGTTTCGGAATTGAGTTGTTTTTGGTTCAAAAAAAATAATTAACCTATAAACCAAGTTTTGACCCTAGGTCAGTGAACAAAACCTCTCCCTTTAGAACAAGTTGGAATCCTTCGGCCCGAACCTTTTGCAAAATTTCCAGACCTTGGCAGTGGAAAGTTTATCAATCGTACTTAATTAATTCATTCATTCTCAATTCCAAGTTCAAAGCAACAGTGTTCTCATATCCTGCTCCACCCCCATTTCCACCCTGTTCACATCCGGTTCTTTCTCACACACGACGACGTCTTCATTCCTCTTAAGCATCCGTTTCATTATGTGCGGTTCAATTGCCAAGAAAAATGCTTGCGGCAGCCACAAAATGTTCTTCACGCCACATTGGGCGCCAAATGTTTTAGGGCATTCGAATAGTAGCTTTTCACCAGAGCAGAGGAAAATTGGTATTTGTTGAATTGAGTCTGCGCGAAAATCTATGAAAAGCTTTGGGAGTCTTTTGTTTAGCCGGACTGCTACTACTACTTCATTAGCGGTTCGACGCTGCTGGCAAACGGTTCCTTTCCACACGGCAAAAATAAATCAAACAACTCAAAAAAGGTGCGAAATTTTAAATTCGAAAATGCCAACGAAAATTTAGAAATCAATACGAAATTCATTCAAGTGTTTATTTGTGTTTGTGGCGAGAGAATATTACGAAAATCGAACGAACAGACATAACTTTAAGATAAATTTTAAACATTGCGTGGAAATTCTTTTGGGTGAGTTCTGGAACACATCTATAAATAATGAGCCCACGTTTATGGTGTTGTATATTACAAAAGTCAGCCCACTTCCCACCCCGGGGGCATAAATAATGGGCCATTAAAAAATATTCCAAATATTTATTATTGCCTCCCAACGTGTATCAATGAGTTGGGTTTTTTTCATCCCTCATCAAAGATCAATTGAACTTACTCATAGCCTGTGAGCAGGTTCAACAGGTATTCTTACGTCTTGGGGAAAAATAATTAAGCCAAATTGGCTACAAAGGTGTGCGAATCTAACACGTCATATCTGACGATGACCTGTTTTGCGGCTAAACGATTAGCATTTGAATCGAAGTAAAAATTATACTGTTAACTGGCGCGTGCCTTTAATTCTTGGAAAAAAGTATGTACTTAGCTACTTGAAAGTCTTATTTCCGGGAATAGCTTGGCTTAATTCTATGAATCAAATAGGTGAGCTTAATGCTAAATGCTAATCAAACTGTTAGTTCAAATGTAATGATTATTGAATAAATTGTATGTGGCTAGTAATAAGAGGTACGCAACATGTGGGCATTGAAAATAATAAATTGAAGATAAACAAAATATTTTGTTTATCCTTTTCCTGGCCAGGCCATTAGTCTCAAAGCTTTATTAATGTACAAAATATTTTTTTAAATTTAATAGTAAGAAACCAGTTTTTTATCCGTCTAAACCAAGGTTTTGGTTCAAAGTTTGAAGCTAACTTCAAACTTTGGCTCCTTGCTTCACCTTGCCTAACTATGGAATACTATGCCACAGTTCAAATGTTTCCAACCTTAGTCAGACTTTTCTAATGCGTTGGGGTTAACTCACGGCAAACAAAACAAAATCTGAAAGTTTTCAGTGATTTATTTTTTATTAAGAATTTTTAAGATGACCATGCATGGTTGTTTTCTCTCTTGGAGTACAATGTTCTCACTTCAAAAAAAATGTTTAAAGAACGCAAAAACTTGATTTGAGTTGATATTGTTCCGTTTTCAAGAACATTTTAAAAAAATTTAATTGACTTTAGTTCAGGTTTTGAAAATGGATCTTATAGCCCCTTTCCACTGGCATCATTTCTATTATTTTCATTTCCGTTTCCATTGAAAAAACTTTATTTTGTTGACATTCACAACGATACGTGGACAAAAAAGGATGATGCTCTGATTTTGTAGATTTTTATTTGGCTGATGGTTTTGTAGTTGGGAGAAAGTTTGTATTAAAATAATGCTGCTATGATATGCCTAATAAATGAGCAAGCTAGCCAAGCGAACCTTCAATTGCTTAAGTGGGAGGATGAATTTGATATGCTTTGCGCAGAGTTTGCTGAAGACAACCTCCGCGTGGAGGCAAATTTGAAGCGAACTGATGGAGTTGACGTGCCTGTGGATCTGCAGGGGAACTCGGCATTTAAATTTTCGGCAAGCCTAATGATGCTCGGGAAACGAATGTCATCATTTTTAAGAAATGACAACAAATGAAAAAATGACAAATTGAAATGGAGAAACCAATGGCAGAGATTATATCATTAAGTTTATTTCTTGTATTCATTTCTTTGAAGAAATATTTCATTTCTTTGGTGGATATCTCATTTGATCAAATTGGGAGTTAAAACTATTTACAAGCCGCTGGAAGTGCTGCTACTTCGCCCGCCCATAAACATTAGCTTGTACAACAACTTCACCGACAACCCACCCACCCCTCCTGTATTGGACCGTTTTACGTTCCCGGCCGCTGCGACTAATGTCCGCCACTCGCCTCTGTCCCGAGCGACATCCCACCAGAAGGGCACACCCAACTTCGAAATATCTCCCTGCACCTGGTCGCGCCATCTCCGCTTCGGTCGGCCTGGGCGTGCCTCCTAACTCGTTCGCATGCCGAATGTACACCCTGTTTTCAAGAGCGTTATCATGCATACGGGTAACATGTCCAATCCAGCGCAGCCGCTGTTGCTTTATGCGCTGGACAAGCTTAGAGTCCCCATAGAGCTCGTTCAGTTCATGATTCATTCGGATGCGAAATTCGTAGCCAACTTTTAAAGGTCCATAAATCCTCCGAATAACTTTTCGGCTTGCAATAGTGATTCTTCTTCGGATTTTCAGACTGGTGTAGTATTCTCTCATTGCAACAGATTGTCCAAGCGTAAACTCACTTCGTGTTGATAGTAGGTACTTCGTCTTATCATCATTTACCGCTAAGCCCATAAGTTTTAACTGCTTTTCTATCTCTGAGAACGCCTGTCTTACCACAGATTCGCTATGGCCGATGATATCTTACAGTATGTTCATGTAGATCGGGAAAGAATCAAAGGCTATGTCTTAAGTCTGTGAACAGGTTCAAAAAGCGCTTAAAAAAGGTTCAAAAGTGGCTTAGAGCCATATTTCGGAAGTTATTTAGGCAACGAACTTGAAATTTGGTATGTAAAAATGGCTTGACACAGCCCCAAAGGTCCAAAGCCGAGCTTCTCCCAATCTCTTGGCTTGTGCGCTTCTAATTTTCACACAAGAGAAAGGGACCCACAGTTTAACGCCGAATCCGAACGACAGTTTGAGAAGCTTTACTGCAAAGCTGGCGCCAACAGCAGTGAGGGGTGACCGGGTGTGTAAGTTTATTCAAAGAAAAAACTTTTCATTAGATGTTCCGAAGCGAGATAGAACCCACACTAGCCACTGAACCACACCCGGGCATGAAATTTGGTATGAAGGTATGGAGATGGATAATTTACTGGTTCAGAACCGGGTTCGAACTGGTTTAAAAGTGACTTTGAGCCATGTTTTAGAGTAACTTAAGCAATGAACTTGAAAATCGTTCTACATATTAGTAATATGTAGTGGTTAAATTTCTGGATTAGAAGTTATTTAAGCTAAGATCTTGAAATTTCGTGTGTGGGCTGGCACTATAAAGACAGACATTTAAAAGTGGTTCTGATCCACACCATTCGATTGGAAAATTTGTCATTAGGTTAATAATGTGAGTGCTAGACGATTAAAAATTTGTTGATTTCCCAATTTAAACTGTTAATATCAATTTGTAGCCAGTTGAAACTTGCTTTCCAAACCATGGCATGGTGGCAGCCGAAACGGTACCGTCTGCGCAACCACAGCTGCTGTTCATATTTATTTTTTTGTTGAATTTCTGTTGATTATTGAATTATAATCAATCCCCGACCTTGAGCCGACTAACAACCACTTTGACTAAAATCAAACCAGGTCGCTAAAACCCATATTCAGTTATAAGTTATAAACTAAGCTTCGCCTCTTTGCCAGTGTTGAAGCTATATTAATGAAATTTGACAAATGTGGATTATTTTTATCAAGCTTTCGAAAAATATCATCATCAGACAGATCGGAGGCCTATAACATAAAGTTGCCATAAGAATGATGAAATTAATTGAAATTGTAACTCTCACTGATTTTATATTAATTGGTGAAATTTATCGTCCACAGCAAATTAGATTTAATCACTTCATTTATATGGCAGGTATATGTTATAGGCCTACGATCTGATCTGCAAACAGCGCGCATACGTATTTTTTTTTCCTTTTATTTTTTGAGAGGGGAGGGGGGGGAGAGGGGGAGAGGCACATACGAAGTTGTTGCAATTTCGTTATGCGTGAGTCCTATACAGGCGGCAATTGGTTTGGGCGAATCAACAACAAATGCGTCCAAAGCGTATAGAGCGCAGGCACCCCTGTTTTAAATATTGATTGACTTTAAGCAAGCCCACACAAATAGAGAAATTTCATTTAATGCAGTCTAGTAAGGCTAAGTGTGATATTTTTCTACGAAAAATAGTTTAAACAGAATGTTAAAAACAATTCTCCATTTCCAACTTATCAGAGCCACCGCCAACGCAGCTTGAACCGTTGTGTGCAGTTTCCAGGCAGACAACGACGTGCACAAATCGCTGGCACATTAATTAATTAATAGACAGTTTTTTAGATGCATTTATTACTGAGGTTGTGTGCGAGACTGTGGGACAAATTAAATATGTGGTTGTTTTTTCTTCTCTCTCTCTCTTAACATTCCCTCTCTATCCGTATTGTATACCTCCCAGTTGTGAAATTGCATGTCTCTAAGCTCTCTTTTTACCAGACAACCTTGAGTTGTAAATGTGGTCGGTCAACTTGTTCGCCTGTTGCATGCGGAACTCGAACTCCACCAACTGCAGTTGGCCCATGATGTAATACGTCATCCAAAATGACTGGAAACTGGAAAGCGATCGTGAGTGGAGCGCAGATTTCCGCATGAGCGCTCGCTCGAAATGGTAGTAGGAAAATTTTTAGATTGAGTTTTGAGCCGCAGTTGCGTATGTGGCTGATGTTGATGATGATTCATCTACAGTTCGGGGAATCCGAAACCCATAAAATGCTGCTAACAAAGTAGACGGACTGGTTTTTTTTTTTTGCTCAGTTTTGGTATTTTGATTCATTTAAGTAAAGTCTTAGCTAAGCTTGCCAAATTTTTGATACATGTAGATTTGGCACAAGAGCTTGTCATGTTAATGGTGGTAAACAGAAAAACCAAGATCAACAAATTTTATGGGAAGAAATTAGGGGAGCAGCAATGGCAGTTTCCATGTTGGGAGTCCCAAGCGAGAATCGTGCAAAACCCCACCCAAATATCCAACTACGCTGCAGTTTAAATTATTTGGGGAAGAACACTTAATGCTTCCTAACCTGAACAGCCAGAACGAACCAAATACCTGCAAAAGGATAACAATAAAATCCTGTTGAGATAACATTTAAACGATTTCATTATATAAATAATCTCAACTTAATTTTTTTTAAATTTATTTTTTATTATTTATTAAAAACCACACCAAAGCTTGAAAGTTTATTGCTTTCTGTCAGCAATAATAAATAATTCTCCGCTTTAAATACCTAAATAGATTATCGTGTCTGATAAATGAATAATTAAATAATGCTCAGTTTAAATAATTTCAATAAAATGTTATTTTTTATTCCTCTCTCAGTCGCATAATTGGCTTCATCAGCTTAATTCCCCGAATATAGAGCAAGTACGTGCTAAAAATTCACAATTATTAAGCAAATGGCTCCCACCGGAGCAATCAATCAAGTTGTTTCCTTTAAATATCTTCTAAGCTTCAACTTTTTCTATATGTTTGTTATCAACCTTTTTCAGTTCATTTGTATATTTTATTTTTTTTGGCTATTGATACGCTGCTCCTACACCTCGGACTCTGGTTGTTGGTTGACTTGTCTTGAATTTTAATGTCGCTGGCTTTACTCTTTGTTTAGTTGTAGATTGTTTTTTTTTTTTTTCTTTTTTTGAGGGCGTCGTCTGAGACGGCGACCTTTTGGCGTGACTCTTTCATTGCATGTATTGGCCATAAACAGTGGCCTTTAAAGCAGCAACAACAACAACAACAAGTGGTTGCCCAACTATGCGCTCAATTGCCACTACTCTTCACACTCCTCTCTCCAGATTAGCAGCAGCAGCAATACTTGGCTTCGGCTTCGTCATCTTGTCGTGCGTTCACTTCTCTTTGGTCGTCTCCCCGTTTTGAGGCTTGGCTTTTAGCTTGTTTTTGTTTGTTGCTCTTACGCGTGTGACCTTGAACGGCACATGTGCCCGAGAATTGCAGATAATGTGGTAGATTTTGGAGGGGTCTGAGTTTTTGGTTTAGGTTATTGGTTTCGATATAAACGAGTTTTGTTTCAAAAATTTAATTGGATTATAACGTCTGCATATGGAGCGTATGCGGTTCTGACTACGTAAACAATATAAACGCAGACGAAAATAATCCCAAAAGGGAGTCGAAGCTTGACAGGATGTAAGACCGATAAGAAATAAAAGGTTCGACGGGGCTTACCAATAAATAGCTTCGGTTCAAAGTCGAGTTCTTTCGTTTTAAGTGCTGGACTTTGGGTTCGAGAGAGAGTTTCTTAAAATAAAAAATAGGGGAAAGTTAACTTCGGCTCGGCCGAAGGATTGTATACCCTTGCAGCTTCCATTGAAAACAAAAAAGTTTTTCTAACTAAGACTACTTTTCTATGGGATCTATACTATATAGATTTTTGATTTCGACCAAACTTGGAAATTTGGAGGCGATCCCATTTAAAATAAATAAGTTTTTCTCACTAGAACTTCTTTTTCGACCGATCATTCATACTGCAGCTAAATGCTATAGTCATCCGATATTGATAAAACTTTGTAGAAATGTGTTATAGTCAGAGCTAGCAAATAACAATTGAGCGCTTTTCGTTGTCTCAAAATAAGAGTTATTTGCGGACCTTTGAGCAAAGAGTCAGAGATGAGCCGTTCTCATCGGCTCTTGAACATTTCGCTCTTTGCTCAGCGAACAACCAATAATTTTAATTCCGTTTTGCTCTGTTCACTCGCTGACCGAATGGCTGTGAGTGAAAATTTAAAAGTCATTTGCGCTTGTGTGTGTGTATGTGAAAGCGAGGTGTCTGTGTGGGCTTGTGACTCACAGTTGCTAGGCAAATCAGATCACTTTGGGTCTTCTAAAGAATTTCGAATTTAAAAAAATCCTTTTAGGACGATATTCTCAAATATCCAAGCTATAAAAATATGCAAAAAAATCGACAAAAAAAAATTTTGCCAAGCAGCAATACATAACTTACTGATAATCTGAATCGAAAATAAGATAAATTTTAATTATAGTAGTGAGAAATCATGTTTTAAGTTTCATTGCCAAAAAGACAAATTAAAGAAGTTAAGACCGTTCACGCCCACCCGCCAGCTATGCGACGCCCGCTGGCAGGTACAGAGACCTTGAAAAAAAAGACCGTTCAGGCTGAGTTTTTGATTTTTTTGCTCAGCTGCTGACTCTTAATGTGCGAGCGCTCAGTCAGACCGCTCTCAATAAATGGTTATTGAACGAGCAAAACAAAAAGAACTGAACTGAGAATAGTCAACTGAAAACATAAACAAAGAGAATCGAAGTGTTCTGCTCAGAGCGAGAGCAAGCGTACATGAGTTTTTTCGGTTTTGTTATTGAGCAGACCGCAAAGGGAAAAACGATCAATTGTTATTTACTAGCTCTGGTTATAGTACATAAAATAAGAATATGCCAATAAAAAGGACGTTTTCAGTAGAAACAAAAAAGTTTTTCTCACTAGAACCAGTTTTTCGACCGATCGTTCCTATGACAGCTATTTGCTATAGTCATCCGATTTCGACCAAACTAAGTGACCAAACTAAGTGAAAGAATAGTAAACTAAGAAATACGTACTTTGGAGGCAATTCCATTAAAAAAAAAAAAAATTTCTCACAAAGACTAGTTTTTCGACCGAACTTACGTACATGAATTTTTGTTCACTAAACAAGCCCGACGTTCTCGGCAAATCACCACCTCTGGTCACACTACATTACAACAAAGAAGCGCGTCTGTTCAAAAAGCGAACAGTTGTTCGGAAATCATGAACAATTGGTGTTCTGGTTTTGGTTTTGCACTTATGCTGCTTTGAAATACCCAAGCAGTTTAAAGCTCAATTTACACGACCTGAACGCTCAGCTGAGTTTTTCAGACCTGAGAATCAAAAAACTCAGCTAAGCATCTCAGTTCAGCATTTACAAATGTCTGAAGAGCTTAGTTGAGTCAGTTACAAAAGCAATGGTTCATTGAGCTCTCTGCTATGCGGTCAGTTTATTTTGAGCCGGTTCTATTACACTTGATTGCTCAGCTGAGTAGGCTCAGACGTCTGCTTACACGGCTGGCAGATACTCAGATACAATTAAAGTTATTTGAAAACATAAAATGACCTCTAACCGGCATAAACTTGCTAGCTTGAATATCATAACCCAAAAGCAATATATGCGTGTCTGTCATAATGTACCCAAAAAGACCCCGAAATGAGCTATTTTTTCTATGAAAACGGTCGCACTTTATGTGGAAGACTTCTGAGTCTAGTCTGACTCTTTCTGACATAGGTATTAGTGCTTTCACTCTCTTAATGAAGCATATAAAAACCTCATAAAAGACACATAGAAATTACTTTTTTAAGCACTTGAAGTAAAACATCCAACCAAAACCAAATTTTCGATTGCCTGTCTGCTTCTACTCCGAAAATGCTAAGACATAAGTGCTTTTTATGATCCCGTGCTTAGAGAGCACTGAATATGTTCCGAAAACTCTCAAATTTATGTGTTTACCATAAAAAAGCTCTTCAGCTCGGCTCTTTTCAGACACATAGTTAGGAGCGCTCCGCTCCATTGCTGAGAAATGTCTTAAAATCAGTCACATAGGATAACCAAAATGTTCTCAAAAATGTACCAAAATGGTTTGAAAATTGAACCCAATGTGTTACCAAAATGAGACCGCGATTTTCCGAGATGTTTCAAATTTGTTCCCAAAATGTTGCCAAAAAGAGCTCCAAGTGATCTGGAAAGGTTACCAAAATGTTTCTTAAAGAAGCCAGAAAGTTTGTAAAATGACCATAATATGTTCTCAAGTTGAACCCAAAATGGTATTAACGCAACACCTAAACGTTAATGAAGATCGAATGACGGTTGTTAAAATTGCGTTCATGAAATGACACCGCAGTTCAGAGTTCACGAAATAGCGGGATTACTCTACTATTTTCAACGAATGGTTTTGATTTCGGTAGATTTTGAACGGATTTTTTTTTTGAGTGTATAGTTGTCATTTTG
This sequence comes from Lordiphosa collinella, assembly GCA_018904265.1. Lineage (NCBI taxonomy): Eukaryota > Metazoa > Arthropoda > Insecta > Diptera > Drosophilidae > Lordiphosa > Lordiphosa collinella. The sequence goes on from JAEIFV010000994.1 coordinate 104,831, forward strand.
AAATCTTCATCATAATCAAAATATATACGAGAATTTCTTAAATTTTCGGATCTTTTGACTTACATTATCCATCAAAATCCATCATTCTGGAGAGCCTCAGCAGCTCTCCAGAATGCGATATGTTCAGCAAATTGCTGCCGTCGATTGCTCGCCTGCTCAGTCTTTAAATAGTCCGCTGCTCAGACTTAACATAGCCCGCCGCTCCACATGTTCATCGCGCTGAGCCCAGGTCTGTGTGATGCGATGTGCTTAGGAAGTTGCTGCCGTCGATTGCTAGCCTGCTCAGACGTTTCTGCAGATCTCAATCTGGCCTGCTGCTCAACTTGATCATTATGCAAAGCTTGCGATTGTTCAGGAGTCTTAAAAGCACGCTGAAATGCGATGTGTTCAGCGAATTTCCGCCGACGATTCGGTAGCTCTCCGGTCCATATGACGGCATGCCTGTTCCATTCTCCTGTGTTCCGCGTGCAAAGAAGTTTTTAGACTTTCCATTACCCTCATCCCGCTTGCTTTTTTTAAGTTACGCGACAAATTAGACTTTTAATTTTCAGGCAAATTTTAGAAAGTCACAGAAATTAAAATTTTAGAATGCTTGAAGTTAGTTTCTTTCTAACCTTTTACAGTTAGAGCGATTCCGTTCTACTTACGACTCCTAAAATGAATATTGTTTGTAAATTTGGCGGTTTTTGAGCATTAAAAAAAGGTAAAATAGCTTACGTCCTATTCCAGGTTATGAACTATATGTGTGCAAACTTTCATCCAAATCTTTTCTACCATTTTCCCTTGATTAATTATTAAACATTAAGATAATACTTTCCATATTGAATAATGTTGTTGATGTTCAATCCATACGTCTTTTCAGTTTTCTTAACTCAAGACACATGCTCCCATGCTCCATGATAAATTGATTTGCAACTATTACTTTTATTATTATTTGTGCTCGTCTTTTGTTCTATTCGCAATTTTATAGTCCAGGCATACATTTAGATTCATCATGCACTTGTGGGCACCGAATGCAATTGTGGCCCACGCCGCGTATACTTGCTTTTAGTTCAATGCGCTGCGGCATAAACACAAGCGAAAATAAATTATACAAATATGCACAATGATGAAATATTTCTGGACGATTTGCAATGTTAACATCAATATAATATATATATATTAGTGCAACAACACAAAATATTATTTTTGCTGTATTTTTGTTTGTTTAAATGACTAAAATCGTTGCTGATGGAACGGCAAAGGCAGCCGAAAAATTGAGTTAATAACTTTTGGGCTGACCTTAGAGACGGCGAATGTCTGCTATGATTTTTGGGAATTTCTGGTGTTTAAATTAGCAGCATTTTTATATACAACCATAGATTCACATTGGCCGAGGGTCAGAGCAAGTTGGTTCTTCGGAAAAATAAGGTAATGTCAATATAGGAAATCAATACGAAATGTGTGAAACAAACAGGTATGTGGAGAAGTGAATCAAACAATAGGTAAGTTTAAAGAGACAAACGGAATGCAAAAATGAATTTTTAATTTCTATGCTAATGCTGAAAACCAGATTGGGTCCAATTTGTTTATTTTCTTTTTCCTTTAGATCCTTATTCTTTGATCTTGAATCAGTTTTTCATTTGTTATAAATACAAAAAAAAAATTGCTAAAGTGTTTGTCTTAGAAATATTCCAAAACTTGCAAATTGCTACTTGCGGCCCTCTTCTGGTCTAGGCGACTGAATTTAACCTGTTTTTTTCAATCAAATTGTGTGCAGCCAATTCGTAGCCTATGCTTGGACTAAATCCTCCGACTAATCAGGTCACCTGGGTGAATCCTTAGGAGCCTGCGTCTTGCCCTGATTCCGTTGATCCTACGCGATCGGAGTAAGCGCCTGGCGAGGTTGTTTGGGTGGGCGGCGACCTTATCCAAGTACCTCGCTGCTTGGTTGTTGATTGTGTCGCCAACCATCGGAACACCACACTCTCTTTCAATGTCTCCAGTTCGGATAAAGCACTCGGCTCCAGTAATCCTCCTCAGGATTTTGGCCTGGAAGACCCTGATTTTGTTCAGGTGGGTCTTCGCGGCGATGCCATACACCTGAACGCCGTAACTCCAAATCGGTGCCAGGATCACTTTGTATAAGAGGACCTTGTTCCTTAGCGAGAGTTTGTTGTTGGCGTTGAGTAGCTAACTCATCCTCTTCGCCTTGCTGTGAAGCTTTCCTGCAACTTCGGCGGCATGTTGTTTAAAGGTAAGCCTCTTGTCAAGTGTCACTCCAAGATACTTGTGGGCCAATTTGTGAGGGAGTACCTCTCCATGCAGGAAGACGCCAGGGCTACTGTCTCTTCTGAGCGTATGGGTGACAGATACGCACTTTTCAGGGTTGATGGAGATGTTCCAAAGACAGGCCCAGTTCTCAAACCTTTTGAGATACTCTTGCAACGCATCTGTTGCCGAGTAGACACAACTGTCGCGAGCCATATAATGGCCGAGTCGTCAGCAAAAGTTGCAATTAGGATGTTCTGTGTCTCCTCAATCGGGATGTCCGCAGCGGTTGGCATGTCTGTCACACGTTCCATGAGCTATTGGACAACCTCCGCTTCTTATGTACGATCTAAGGGTTCCAGTACAGACGTGGGCGTTTCTGAGAAAGCTAATATTCCATGCTTTTCCAGCGTAGCTGCCAGAACCGGAATGCCTGTTGCCGCAAACGGCACCAACCCCGACTATATAAGCTCAATCATGGAGCAGAATGGAACTGATCCGGCGCAAGCTGAAGCCCAAGGTATCGCCCAAAGGACACAAGTCCCTGCTACCAAAGGAATAGAGCAACCATCGTGCTCTGCCAAAGCCTTGCCACCTGTCCGGAACTCTGGTGAAATGCCGGAATTTGTGCCAGCAACGATTCCATGGCAAAATATCAACGTAAAATAACGCAGAAAAGCAACTTCCCCTAAAAAGTTGATAAAAAAAAAGTCCGTGGGTCCGACGTAGTAGTGTCCACCAACCGGTTTGCAGCCCTTGAGACCAACGAGCTGAACGAGGTTGAGGAAGAGCAACAAATGGAGGGGATCCAGGATGAGGCTGACCCCCAAAATCAACCGCAAGCCTCTAGTACAGCAGCAACCACAGCCAAACAACCGAAAGTTTTCGTTGAATTTTTTTTCACAACATTCGTCGTGTTCTATCTCAACAAGAGTGTGTCAATGAACTCAGTTCTGGAGTAACTGTAACGTAACTGGGGGACCAAGATATAGCTACATATACGGAGAATCTGCTCTTTTTTAAAGAACAAAGAACAAAGAAAAAAAACAAATCCGACAAACAAATTCACATTGATAAATTTCTATATAAGTTACTCAAACTAAAGACCAGGCTTATTTCAGAAAACTCTCGCTTCTTACGATTTTGTGGTAATCATGTTCCAATGAATGCAGATTTCTTGACTTAGAGCACATTTGTGATGAACAATGCACACTGGACGGAAAGCCCAATTTTTTGGCATAAAGTCTAATCCTGAAGGTAGAGAGTTGAAACTTCGTACGAGTTTCACCTAGTAATCCAACTGTGGTAGTAACTATTTAAAACTTGAATTAGTTTGGGATCCACGCACTAAAATCTGCTGCCCCTATAAGAGAAAGTTGTGAAACCAGTCATAGCTCTGACAAATTCTGTATTTGCGAGTCCAAAAGTTTTTTTCGAAAGAACTGTGGAAATTTGTTTCCTTAACAAACTCGACTTAATCGGGGTCTACAAAATCGCAATTCAGATTGAGGTGGAGCTACTTATCCAAATAAATTACTCAAATATCCCATCAACTTAAGGGGTATAAGGGTTGTCACAAATATAGCATGATCATTGCATATGGGTTCCTCATTTGAAAAATCGTTGTTTGTATAAGCTTTGTCCAGTTGATCCATCAAATCCATAACTAGCCACTAGTTTGACGCTTGTGATATTTTTATACCGCTTGATCACATCTGTTTGCATATTAAGAATACGGCTGACAGTGTGATTTAATAAATTTTGCAAAGAAACTTCAGCTTTGGTTTCTGTCACTGATATATCTTTGGGCCTGCATTCTAATTTGTCATGCTGTACCTTTTCATAAGAAGGATAAATATCACAAAAATGTTTTTTTCCCATCTCTCGTATACTATTATACTGCTTTTTAGAAAAAGAATTCTCCAGTAAAAAAAGCTAGAGCTTCATGTGGTGTAAGCGGAACTGGATCAGATGAAAATATTTTTCTTTTTATATAGCTGGGACTTTCATCGTCTTGCTTACATTTCCTTAGCACTATTGATGTATCCTTATCGTTGGATTTCTTTGCTGAAACTGCTGCCGCATGTAGCAGAAGAGGTGCGGGATTATGTATTGCCAAATCGGCAGCCAATTTTCTCTTCAATCTTGAGCCTTCTTCTAAATACCCTAGATGGGGACGTCCCATTTTACTTTGAACATTTGTAGCATGTCTTTGAGGACCCAGTTCAATTGACGATTCCAATGAAACTTTCGCAAGTGACAAATGTAAACAAAGCGCTGATATAATGTTTGACTTTGACGCCCTGGTACAACACCAGGGTCGCAACTCTACTTGTTTAATTTATCGATTAAGTGTGTTTGGAATATCTATTTTCAATATATAAAATCAAAATCACAAAAGCTTTTCATGACTTTTTGGACTTTATGCCAAAAAATCGGGCTTTCCGTCCAGTGTGCAATGGTTAAAGATCAGCTCCTTTTTCTACCTTTTGTTGAAAACAGTTGGTTTGTTACGATTTTTTAGCAAAATGTGCCAGTTACTTTGCCAGTAGCTAAGTAAACTTATATTAAGATTCCTTACTAATCGGTTTAAAAGATAAGTAAAAAAGTTCTATAGCAAGCTCTGACTATCGATGGGGTATGTTTTAGACATTTATCATTTTCGCACACATACCATTAAAAAAGCGATATTTTGTAAATAATAATTTTTAATTTATGAGTTATTTCAGGGCTTGTAATACCCCTTGTAGAATTTTCATTTATTTATACCAAAAATTCGATTGTCTAAACACCTGCAGTGTATTATAAAAATCTCAACACTTTGCCATAGGCCATTTAAAGATCTACAAAAAAAGAAGAAAAATATCAGAAAA